>CALNHX010001562.1:0-218320 GCA_940337035.1 Agriotes lineatus
AACACAACTTCAATTTACCGTTCAGGTATGCAACTAGGTTATATTAATTTTTATCTGCATGATTTGTTCCGTTTAGGTTTAATTTTGAAAACAATTCTAATTAATTCATTTTGCTATTACTACCTGCAGACGGATAAGGCACATAACACAACTTCAATTTACCGTTCAGGTATGCAACTAAGTTATATTAATTTTTATCTGCATGTCCTGTTCCGTTGAGGTTTAATTTTGAAAAGAATTCTAATTAATTAATTTTGCTATTACTACCTGCAGACAGATAAGGCACATAACACAACTTCAATTTATCGTTCAGGTATGCAACTAGGTTATATTAATTTTTATCTGCATGTCTTGTTCCTTTGAGGTTTAATTTTGAAAACAATTCTAATTAATTAATTTTGCTATTACTACCTGCAGACAGATAAGGCACATAACACAACTTCAATTTACCGTTCAGGTATGCATCTAGGTTATATTAATTTTTATCTGCATGTCTTGTTCCGTTCAGGTTTAATTTTGAAAACCATTCTAATTAATTAATTTTGCTATTAATACCTGCAGACAGATAAGGCACACAACACAACTTCAAATTACCGTTCAGGTATGCAACTGGGTTATATTAATTTTTATCTGCATGTCTTGATCCGTTCAGGTTTAATTTTGAAAACAATTCTAATTAATTAATTTTGCCATTACCACCTGCAGACAGATAAGGCACATAACACAACTTCAATTTACCGTTCAGGTATGCAACTAGGTTATATTAATTTTTATCTGCATGTTTTGTTCCGTTCAGGTTTAATTTTGAAAACAATTCTAATTAATTAATTTTGATATTACTACCTGCAGACAGATAAGGCACATAACACAACTTCAATTTACCGTTCAGGTATGCAACTAGGTTATATTAATTTTTATCTGCATGTCTTGTTCCGTTCAGGTTTAATTTGGAAACCATTCTAATTAATTAATTTTGCTATTAATACCTGCAGACAGATAAGGCACATAACACAACTTCAAATTACCGTTCAGGTATGCAACTGGGTTATATTAATTTTTATCTGCATGTCTTGATCCGTTCAGGTTTAATTTTGAAAACAATTCTAATTAATTAATTTTGCTATTACTACCTGCAGACAGATAAGGCACATAACACAACTTCAATTTACCGTTCAGGTATGCAACTAAGTTATATTAATTTTTATCTGCATGTCTCGTTCCGTTCAGGTTTAATTTTGAAAACAATTCTAATTAATTAATTTTGCTATTACTACCTGCAGACAGATAAGGCACATAACACAACTTCAATTTACCGTTCAGGTATGCAACTACGTTATATTAATTTTTATCTGCATGTCTTGTTCCTTTGAGGTTTAATTTTGAAAACAATTCTAATTAATTAATTTTGCTATTACTACCTGCAGACAGATAAGGCACATAACACAACTTCAATTTACCGTTCAGGTATGCATCTAGGTTATATTAATTTTTATCTGCATGTCTTGTTCCGTTCAGGTTTAATTTTGAAAACCATTCTAATTAATTAATTTTGCTATTAATACCTGCAGACAGATAAGGCACACAACACAACTTCAAATTACCGTTCAGGTATGCAACTGGGTTATATTAATTTTTATCTGCATGTCTTGATCCGTTCAGGTTTAATTTTGAAAACAATTCTAATTAATTAATTTTGCCATTACCACCTGCAGACAGATAAGGCACATAACACAACTTCAATTTACCGTTCAGGTATGCAACTAGGTTATATTAATTTTTATCTGCATGTTTTGTTCCGTTCAGGTTTAATTTTAAAAACAATTCTAATTAATTAATTTTGATATTACTACCTGCAGACAGATAAGGCACATAACACAACTTCAATTTACCGTTCAGGTATGCATCTAGGTTGTATTAATTTTTATCTGCATGTCTTGTTCCGTTGAGGTTTAATTTGGAAACCATTCTAATTAATTAATTTTGCTATTAATACCTGCAGACAGATAAGGCACATAACACAACTTCAATTTACCGTTCAGGTATGCAACTAGGTTATATTAATTTTTATCTGCATGTTTTGTTCCGTTCAGGTTTAATTTGAAAACAATTCTAATTAATTAATTTTGATATTACTACCTGCAGACAGATAAGGCACATAACACAACTTCAATTTACCGTTCAGGTATGCATCTAGGTTATATTAATTTTTATCTGCATGTCTTGATCCGTTCAGGTTTAATTTTGAAAACAATTCTAATTAATTAATTTTGCCATTACCACCTGCAGACAGATAAGGCACATAACACAACTTCAAATTACCGTTCAGGTATGCAACTGGGTTATATTAATTTTTATCTGCATGTCTTGATCCGTTCAGGTTTAATTTTGAAAACAATTCTAATTAATTAATTTTGCCATTACTACCTGCAGACAGATAAGGCACATAACACAACTTCAATTTACCGTTCAGGTATGCAACTAAGTTATATTAGTTTTTATCTGCATGTCTTGTTCCGTTCAGGTTTAATTTTGAAAACAATTCTAATTAATTAATTTTGCTATTACTACCTGCAGACAGATAAGGCACATAACACAACTTCAATTTACCGTTCAGGTATGCAACTACGTTATATTAATTTTTATCTGCATGTCTTGTTCCGTTGAGGTTTAATTTTGAAAACAATTCTAATTAATTAATTTTGCTATTACTACCTGCAGACAGATAAGGCACATAACACAACTTTAATTTACCGTTCAGGTATGCAACTAGGTTATATTAATTTTTATCTGCATGTTTTGTTCCGTTCAGGTTTAATTTTGAAAACAATTCTAATTAATTAATTTTGCTATTACTACCTGCAGACAGATAAGGCACATAACACAACTTCAATTTACCGTTCAGGTATGCAACTAGGTTATATTAATTTTTATCTGCATGTCTTGATCCGTTCAGGTTTAATTTTGAAAACAATTCTAATTAATTAATTTTGCCATTACTACCTGCAGGCAGATAAGGCACATAACACAACTTCAATTTACCGTTCAGGTATGCAACTAAGTTATTTTAATTCTTATCTGCATGTCTTGTTCTGTTCAGGTTTAATTTTGAAAACAATTCTAATTAATTAATTTTGCTATTACTACCTGCAGACAGATAAGGCACATAACACAACTTCAATTTACCGTTCAGGTATGCAACTAAGTTATATTAATTTTTATCTGCATGTCTTGTTCCGTTGAGGTTTAATTTTAAAAACAATTCTAATTAATTAATTTTGCTATTACTACCTGCAGACAGATAAGGCACATAACACAACTTCAATTTACCGTTCAGGTATGCAACTAGGTTATATTAATTTTTATCTGCATGTCTTGTTCCGTTCAGGTTTAATTTTGAAAACCATTCTAATTAATTAATTTTGCTATTAATACCTGCAGACAGATAAGGCACACAACACAACTTCAAATTACCGTTCAGGTATGCAACTGGGTTATATTAATTTTTATCTGCATGTCTTGATCCGTTCAGGTTTAATTTTGAAAACAATTCTAATTAATTAATTTTGCTATTACTACCTGCAGACAGATAAGGCACATAACACAACTTCAATTTACCGTTCAGGTATGCAACTAGGTTATATTAATTTTTATCTGCATGTCTTGTTCCGTTCAGGTTTAATTTTGAAAACCATTCTAATTAATTAATTTTGCTATTAATACCTGCAGACAGATAAGGCACACAACACAACTTCAAATTACCGTTCAGGTATGCAACTGGGTTATATTAATTTTTATCTGCATGTCTTGATCCGTTCAGGTTTAATTTTGAAAACAATTCTAATTAATTAATTTTGCTATTACTACCTGCAGACAGATAAGGCACATAACACAACTTCAATTTACCGTTCAGGTATGCAACTAGGTTATATTAATTTTTATCTGCATGTCTTGATCCGTTCAGGTTTAATTTTGAAAACAATTCTAATTAATTAATTTTGCCATTACTACCTGCAGGCAGATAAGGCACATAACACAACTTCAATTTACCGTTCAGTTATGCAACTAAGTTATTTTAATTCTTATCTGCATGTCTTGTTCTGTTCAGGTTTAATTTTGAAAACAATTCTAATTAATTAATTTTGCTATTACTACCTGCAGACAGATAAGGCACATAACACAACTTCAATTTACCGTTCAGGTATGCAACTAAGTTATATTAATTTTTATCTGCATGTCTTGTTCCGTTGAGGTTTAATTTTAAAAACAATTCTAATTAATTAATTTTGCTATTACTACCTGCAGACAGATAAGGCACATAACACAACTTCAATTTACCGTTCAGGTATGCAACTAGGTTATATTAATTTTTATCTGCATGTCTTGTTCCGTTCAGGTTTAATTTTGAAAACCATTCTAATTAATTAATTTTGCTATTAATACCTGCAGACAGATAAGGCACACAACACAACTTCAAATTACCGTTCAGGTATGCAACTGGGTTATATTAATTTTTATCTGCATGTCTTGATCCGTTCAGGTTTAATTTTGAAAACAATTCTAATTAATTAATTTTGCTATTACTACCTGCAGACAGATAAGGCACATAACACAACTTCAATTTACCGTTCAGGTATGCATCTAGGTTATATTAATTTTTATCTGCATGTCTTGTTCCGTTCAGGTTTAATTTTGAAAACCATTCTAATTAATTAATTTTGCTATTAATACCTGCAGACAGATAAGGCACACAACACAACTTCAAATTACCGTTCAGGTATGCAACTGGGTTATATTAATTTTTATCTGCATGTCTTGATCCGTTCAGGTTTAATTTTGAAAACAATTCTAATTAATTAATTTTGCCATTACTACCTGCAGACAGATAAGGCACATAACACAACTTCAATTTACCGTTCAGGTATGCAACTAAGTTATTTTAATTCTTATCTGCATGTCTTGTTCTGTTCAGGTTTAATTTTGAAAACAATTCTAATTAATTAATTTTGCTATTACTACCTGCAGACAGATAAGGCACATAACACAACTTCAATTTACCGTTCAGGTATGCAACTAAGTTATATTAATTTTTATCTGCATGTCTTGTTCCGTTGAGGTTTAATTTTAAAAACAATTCTAATTAATTAATTTTGCTATTACTACCTGCAGACAGATAAGGCACATAACACAACTTCAATTTACCGTTCAGGTAAGCAACTAGGTTATATTAATTTTTATCTGCATGTCTTGTTCCGTTCAGGTTTAATTTTGAAAACAATTCTAATTAATTAATTTTGCTATTACTACCTGCAGACAGATAAGGCACATAACACAACTTCAATTTACCGTTCAGGTATGCAACTAGGTTATATTAATTTTTATCTGCATGTTTTGTTCCGTTTAGGTTTAATTTTGAAAACAATTCTAATTAATTAATTTTGCTATTACTACCTGCAGACGGATAAGGCACATAACACAACTTCAATTTACCGTTCAGGTATGCAACTAAGTTATATTAATTTTTATCTGCATGTCCTGTTCCGTTGAGGTTTAATTTTGAAAACAATTCTAATTAATTAATTTTGCTATTACTACCTGCAGACAGATAAGGCACATAACACAACTTCAATTTACCGTTCAGGTATGCAACTAAGTTATATTAATTTTTATCTGCATGTCTTGTTCCGTTCAGGTTTAATTTTGGAAACAATTCTAATTAATTAATTTTGCTATTACTACCTGCAAACAGATAAGGCACATAACACAACTTTAATTTACCGTTTAATTATGCAACTAGGTTATATTAATTTTTAATCTGCATGTCTTGTTCCGTTGAGGTTTAATTTTGAAAACAATTCTAATTAATTAATTTTGCTATTACTACCTGCAGACAGATAAGGCACATAACACAACTTCAATTTACCGTTCAGGTATGCAACTAGATTATATTAATTTTTATCAACATGTTTTGTTCCGTTCAGGTTTAATTTTGAAAACAATTCTAATTAATTAATTTTGCTATTACTACCTGCAAACAGATAAGGCACATAACACAACTTCAATTTACCGTTTAGTTATGCATCTAGGTTATATTAATTTTTATCTGCATGTCTTGTTCCGTTCAGGTTTAATTTTGAAAACAATTCTAATTAATTAATTTTGCTATTACTACCTACAGACAGATAAGGCACATAACACAACTTTAATTTACCGTTCAGGTATGCAACTAGGTCATCTTAATTTTTATCTGCATGTCTTGTTCCGTAGAGGTTTAATTTTGAAAACAATTCTAATTAATTAATTTTGCTATTACTACCTGCAGACAGATAAGGCACATAACACAACTTCAATTTACCCTTAAGGTATTCAACTAGGTTATATTAATTTTTAATCTGCATGTCTTGTTCCGTTGAGGTTTAATTTGGCAACAATTCTAATTAATTAATTTTGCTATTACTACCTGCAGACAGATAAGGCACATAACACAACTTCAATTTACCGTTCAGGTATGCAACTAGGTTATATTAATTTTTATCTGCATGTTTTGTTCCGTTCAGGTTTAATTTTGAAAACAATTCTAATTAATTAATTTTGCTATTACTACCTGCAGACAGATAAGGCACATAACACAACTTCAATTTACCGTTCAGGTATGCAACTAAGTTATATTAATTTTTATCTGCATGTTTTGTTCCGTTCAGGTTTAATTTTGGAAACAATTCTAATTAATTAATTTTGCTATTACTACCTGCAGACAGATAAGGCACATAACACAACTTCAATTTACCGTTCAGGTATGCAACTAGGTTATATTAATTTTTATCTGCATGTCTTGTTCCGTTCAGGTTTAATTTTGAAAACAATTCTAATTAATTAATTTTGCTATTACTACCAGCAGACAGATAAGGCACATAACACAACTTCAATTTACCGTTCAGGTATGCAACTAGGTTATATTAATTTTTATCTGCATGTCTTGTTCCTTTGAGGTTTAATTTTGAAAACAATTCTAATTAATTAATTTTGATATTACTACCTGCAGACAGATAAGGCACATAACACAACTTCAATTTACCGTTCAGGTATGCAACTAGGTTATATTAATTTTTATCTGCATGTCTTGTTCCGTTCAGGTTTAATTTTGATAACAATTCTAATTATATAATTTTGCTATTACTACCTGCAGACAGATAAGGCACATAACACAACTTCAATTTACCGTTCAGGTATGCACCTAGGTTATATTAATTTTTATCTGCATGTTTTGTTCCGTTCAGGTTTAATTTTGAAAACAATTCTAATTAATTAATTTTGATATTAGTACCTGCAGACAGATAAGGCACATAACACAACTTCAATTTACCGTTCAGGTATGCAACTAGGTTATATTAATTTTTATCTGCATGCTTTGTTCCGTTCAGGTTTAATTTTGAAAACAATTCTAATTAATTAATTTTGCCATTACCACCTGCAGACAGATAAGGCACATAACACAACTTCAATTTACCGTTCAGGTATGCAACTAAGTTATATTAATTCTTATCTGCATGTCTTGTTCTGTTCAGGTTTAATTTTGAAAACAATTCTAATTAATTAATTTTGCTATTACTACCTGCAGACAGATAAGGCACATAACACAACTTCAATTTACCGTTCAGGTATGCAACTAGGTTATATTAATTTTTATTTGCATGTCTTGTTCCGTTCAGGTTTAATTTTGAAACCAATTCTAATTAATTAATTTTGCTATTACTACCTGCAGACAGATAAGGCACATAACACAACTTCAATTTACCGTTCAGGTATGCAACTAGGTTATATTAATTTTTATCTGCATGTCTTGTTCCGTTCAGGTTTAATTTTGAAAACAATTCTAATTAATTAATTTTGCTATTACTACCTGCAGACAGATAAGGCACATAACACAACTTCAATTTACCGTTCAGGTATGCAACTAGGTTATATTAATTTTTATCTGCATGTTTTGTTCCGTTCAGGTTTAATTTTGAAAACAATTCTAATTAATTAATTTTGCTATTACTACCTGCAGACAGATAAGGCACATAACACAACTTCAATTTACCGTTCAGGTATGCAACTAGGTTATATTAATTTTTATCTGCATGTTTTGTTCCGTTCAGGTTTAATTTTGGAAACAATTCTAATTAATTAATTTTGCTATTACTACCTACAGACAGATAAGGCACATAACACAACTTCAATTTACCGTTCAGGTATGCAACTAGGTTATATTAATTTTTATCTGCATGTCTTGTTCCGTTCAGGTTTAATTTTGAAAACAATTCTAATTAATTAATTTTGCTATTACTACCAGCAGACAAATAAGGCACATAACACAACTTCAATTTACCGTTCAGGTATGCAACTAGGTTATATTAATTTTTATCTGCATGTCTTGTTCCTTTGAGGTTTAATTTTGAAAACAATTCTAATTAATTAATTTTGCTATTACTACCTGCAGACAGATAAGGCACATAACACAACTTCAATTTACCGTTCAGGTATGCAACTAGGTTATATTAATTTTTATCTGCATGTCTTGTTCCGTTCAGGTTTAATTTTGATAACAATTCTAATTATATAATTTTGCTATTACTACCTGCAGACAGATAAGGCACATAACACAACTTCAATTTACCGTACAGGTATGCACCTAGGTTATATTAATTTTTATCTGCATGTTTTGTTCCGTTCACGTTTAATTTTGAAAACAATTCTAATTAATTAATTTTGATATTAGTACCTGCAGACAGATAAGGCACATAACACAACTTCAATTTACCGTTTAGGTATGCAACTAGGTTATATTAATTTTTATCTGCATGCCTTGTTCCGTTCAGGTTTAATTTTGAAAACAATTCTAATTAATTAATTTTGCCATTACCACCTGCAGACAGATAAGGCACATAACACAACTTCAATTTACCGTTCAGGTATGCAACTAGGTTATATTAATTTTTATCTGCATGTCTTGTTCCTTTGAGGTTTAATTTTGAAAACAATTCTAATTAATTAATTTTTCTATTACTACTTGCAGACAGATAAGGCACATAACACAACTTCAATTTACCGTTCAGGTATGCATCTAGGTTATATTAATTTTTATCTGCATGTCTTGTTCCGTTCAGGTTTAATTTTGAAAACCATTTTAATTAATTAATTTTGCTATTAATACCTGCAGACAGATAAGGCACATAACACAACTTCAAATTACCGTTCAGGTATGCAACTGGGTTATATTAATTTTTATCTGCATGTCTTGATCCGTTCAGGTTTAATTTTGAAAACAATTCTAATTAATTAATTTTGCCATTACTACCTGCAGACAGATAAGGCACATAACACAACTTCAATTTACCGTTCAGGTATGCAACTAAGTTATATTAATTTTTATCTGCATGTCTTGTTCCGTTCAGGTTTAATTTTGAAAACAATTTTAATTAATTAATTTTGCTATTACTACCTGCAGACAGATAAGGCACATAACACAACTTCAATTTACCGTTCAGGTATGCAACTGAGTTATATTAATTTTTATCTGCATGTTTTGTTCCGTTGAGGTTTAATTTTGAAAACAATTCTAATTAATTAATTTTGCTATTACTACCTGCAGACAGATAAGGCACATAACACAACTTCAATTTACCGTTCAAGTATGCAACTAAGTTATATTAATTTTTATCTGCATGTCTTGTTCCGTTCAGGTTTAATTTTGAAAACAGTTCTAATTAATTAATTTTGCTATTACTACCTGCAGACAGATAAGGCACATAACACAACTTCAACTTACCGTTCAGTTATGCAACTAGGTCATATTAATTTTTATCTGCATGTCTTGTTCCGTTGAGGTTTAATTTTGACAATTCTAATTAATTAATTTTGCTATTACTACCTGCAGACAGATAAGTTACATAACACAACTTTAATTTCCCGTTCAGGTATGCAACTAGGTTATATTAATTTTTATCTGCATGTTTTGTTCCGTTCAGGTTTAATTTTGAAAACAATTCTAATTAATTAATTTTGCTATTACTACCTGCAGACAGAAAAGGCACATAACACAACTTCAATTTACCGTTCAGGTATGCAACTAAGTTATATTAATTCTTATCTGCATGTCTTGTTCTGTTCAGGTTTAATTTTGAAAACAATTCTAATTAATTAATTTTGCTATTACTACCTGCAGACAGATAAGGCACATAACACAACTTCAATTTACCGTTCAGGTATGCAACTAAGTTATATTAATTTTTATCTGCATGTCTTGTTCCGTTGAGGTTTAATTTTGAAAACAATTCTAATTAATTAATTTTGCTATTACTACCTGCAGACAGATAAGGCACATAACACAACTTCAATTTACCGTTCAGGTATGCAACTAGGTTATATTAATTTTTATCTGCATGTCTTGTTCCGTTCAGGTTTAATTTTGAAAACAATTCTAATTAATTAATTTTGCTATTACTACCTGCAGACAGATAAGGCACATAACACAACTTCAATTTACCGTTCAGGTATGCAACTAGGTTATATTAATTTTTATCTGCATGTCTTGTTCCGTTCAGGTTTAATTTTGAAAACAATTCTAATTAATTAATTTTGCTATTACTACCTGCAGACGGATAAGGCACATAACACAACTTCAATTTACCGTTCAGGTATGCAACTAAGTTATATTAATTTTTATCTGCATGTCCTGTTCCGTTGAGGTTTAATTTTGAAAACAATTCTAATTAATTAATTTTGCTATTACTACCTGCAGACAGATAAGGCACATAACACAACTTCAATTTACCGTTCAGGTATGCAACTAAGTTATATTAATTTTTATCTGCAAGTCTTGTTCCGTTCAGGTTTAATTTTGAAAACAATTCTAATTAATTAATTTTGCTATTACTACCTGCAAACAGATAAGGCACATAACACAACTTCAATTTACCGTTTAGTTATGCAACTAGGTTATATTAATTTTTAATCTGCATGTCTTGTTCCGTTGAGGTTTAATTTTGACAACAATGCTAATTAATTAATTTTGCTATTACTACCTGCAGACAGATAAGGCACATAACACAACTTCAACTTACCGTTTAGTTATGCATCTAGGTTATATTAATTTTTATCTGCATGTCTTGTTCCGTTCATGTTTAATTTTGAAAACAATTCTAACTAATTAATTTTGCTATTACTACCTGCAGACAGATAAAACACATAACACAACTTCAAATTACCGTTCATGTATGCAACTGGGTTATATTAATTTTTATCTGCATGTCTTGATCCGTTCAGGTTTAATTTTGAAAACAATTCTAAATAATTAATTTTGTCATTACTACCTGCAGACAGATAAGGCACATAACACAACTTTAATTTACCGTTCAGGTATGCAACTAAGTTATATTAATTCTTATCTGCATGTCTTGCTCCGTTCAGGTTTAATTTAGAAAACAATTCTAATTAATTAATTTTGCTATTACTACCTTCAAACAGATAAGGCACAAAACACAACTTCAATTTACCGTTTAGTTATGCAACTAGGTTATATTAATTTTTATCTGCATGTCTTGTTCCGTTGAGGTTTAATTTTGACAACAATTCTAATTAATTAATTTTGCTATTACTACCTGCAGACAGATAAGGCACATAACACAACTTCAATTTACCGTTCAGGTATTCAACTAGGTTATATTAATTTTTATCTGCATGTTTTGTTCCGTTCAGGTTTAATTTTGAAAACAATTCTAATTAATTAATTTTGCTATTACTACCTGCAGACAGATAAGGCACATAACACAACTTCAATTTACCGTTCAGGTATGCATCTAGGTTATATTAATTTTTATCTGCATGTCTTGTTCCGTTCAGGTTTAATTTTGAAAACAATTCTAATTAATTAATTTTGCAATTACTACCTGCAGACAGATAAGGCACATAACACAACTTCAAATTACCGTTCAGGTATGCAACTGGGTTATATTAATTTTTATCTGCATGTCTTGATCCGTTCAGGTTTAATTTTGAAAACAATTCTAATTAATTAATTTTGTCATTACTACCTGCAGACAGATAAGGCACATAACACAACTTCAATTTACCGTTCAGGTATGCAACTAAGTTATATTAATTCTTATCTGCATGTCTTGCTCCGTTCAGGTTTAATTTTGAAAACAATTCTAATTAATTAATTTTGCTATTGCTACCTGCAGACAAATAAGGCACATAACACAACTTCAATTTACCGTTCAGGTATGCAACTACGTTATATTAATTTTTATCTGCATGTCTTGTTCCGTTCAGGTTTAATTTTGAAAACAATTCTAATTAATTAATTTTGCTATTACTACCTGCAGACAGATAAGGCACATAACACAACTTCAATTTACCGTTCAGGTATGCAACTAGGTTATATTAATTTTTATCTGCATGTCTTGTTCCGTTCAGGTTTAATTTTGAAAACAATTCTAATTAATTAATTTTGCTATTGCTACCTGCAGACAGATAAGGCACATAACACAACTTCAATTTACCGTTCAGGTATGCAACTAGGTTATATTAATTTTTATCTGCATGTCTTGTTCCGTTCAGGTTTAATTTTGAAAATAATTCTAATTAATTAATTTTGCTATTACTACCTGCAGACAGATAAGGCACATAACACAACTTCAATTTACCGTTCAGGTACGCAACGAGGTTATATTAATTTTTATCTGAATGTTTTGTTCCGTTCAGGTATAATTTTAAAAACAATACTAATTAATTAATTTTGCCATTACTACCTGCAGACAGATAAGGCACATAACACAACTTCAATTTACCGTTCAGGTATGCAACTAGGTTATATTAATCTTTATCTGCATGTCTTGTTCCGTTCAGGTTTAATTTTGAAAACAATTCTAATTAATTAATTTTGCCATTACTACCTGCAGACAGATAAGTCACATAACACAAATTCAATTTACCGTTCAGGTATGCAACTAGGTTATATTAATTTTTATCTGCATGTTTTGTTCCGTTCAGGTTTAATTTTGAAAACAATTCTAATTAATTAATTTTGATATTACTACCTGCAGACAGATAAGGCACATAACACAACTTCAATTTACCGTTCAGGTATGCAACTAGGTTATATTAATATTTATCTGCATGTTTTGTTCCGTTCGGGTTTAATTTTGAAAACAATTCTAATTAATTAATTTTGCTATTACTACCTGCAGACAGATAAGGCACATAACACAACTTCAATTTACCGTTCAGGTATGCAACTAGGTTATATTAATTTTTATCTGCATGTTTTGTACCGTTCAGGTTTAATTTTGAAAACAATTCTAATTAATTAATTTTGCTATTACTACCTGCAGACAGATAAGGCACATAACACAACTTCAAATTACAGTTCAGGTATGCAACTAGGTTATATTAATTTTTATCTGCATGTCTTGTTCCGTTCAGGTTTAATTTTGAAAACAATTCTAATTAATTAATTTTGCTATTACTACCTGCAGACAGATAAGGCACATAACACAACTTCAATTTACCGTTCAGGTATGCAACTAGGTTATATTAATTTTTATCTGCATGTCTTGTTCCTTTGAGGTTTAATTTTGAAAACAATTCTAATTAATTAATTTTGCTATTACTACCTGCAGACAGATAAGGCACATAACACAACTTCATTTTACCGTTCAGGTATGCAACTAGGTTATATTAATTTTTATCTGCATGTCTTGTTCCGTTCAGGTTTAATTTTGATAACAATTCTAATTATATAATTTTGCTATTACTACCTGCAGACAGATAAGGCACATAACACAACTTCAATTTACCGTTCAGGTATGCACCTAGGTTATATTAATTTTCTATCTGCATGTTTTGTTCCGTTCAGGTTTAATTTTGAAAACAATTCTAATTAATTAATTTTGATATTAGTACCTGCAGACAGATAAGGCACATAACACAACTTCAATTTACCGTTCAGGTATGCAACTAGGTTATATTAATTTTTATCTGCATGTTTTGTTCCGTTCAGGTTTAATTTTGAAAACAATTCTAATTAATTAATTTTGATATTACTACCTGCAGACAGATAAGGCACATAACACAACTTCAATTTACCGTTCAGGTATGCAACTAGGTTATATTAATTTTTATCTGCATGCCTTGTTCCGTTCAGGTTTAATTTTGAAAACAATTCTAATTAATTAATTTTGCTATTACTACCTGCAAACAGATAAGGCACATAACACAACTTCAATTTACCGTTTAGTTATGCAACTAGGTTATATTAATTTTTATCTGCATGTCTTGTTCCGTTGAGGTTTAATTTTGACAACAATTCTAATTAATTAATTTTGCTATTACTACCTGCAGACAGATAAGGCACATAACACAACTTCAATTTACCGTTCAGGTATGCAACTAGGTTATATTAATTTTTATCTGCATGTTTTGTTCCGTTCAGGTTTAATTTTGAAAACAATTCTAATTAATTAATTTTGCTATTACTACCTGCAGACAGATAAGGCACATAACACAACTTTAATTTACCGTTCAGGTATGCATCTAGGTTATATTAATTTTTATCTGCATGTCTTGTTCCGTTCAGGTTTAATTTTGAAAACAATTCTAATTAATTAATTTTGCAATTACTACCTGCAGACAGATAAGGCACATAACACAACTTCAAATTACCGTTCAGGTATGCAACTGGGATATATTAATTTTTATCTGCATGTCTTGATCCGTTCAGGTTTAATTTTGAAAACAATTCTAATTAATTAATTTTGTCATTACTACCTGCAGACAGATAAGGCACATAACACAACTTCAATTTACCGTTCAGGTATGCAACTAAGTTATATTAATTCTTATCTGCATGTCTTGCTCCCTTCAGGTTTAATTTTGAAAACAATTCTAATTAATTAATTTTGCTATTACTACCTGCAGACAAATAAGGCACATAACACAACTTCAATTTACCGTTCAGGTATGCAACTACGTTATATTAATTTTTATCTGCATGTCTTGTTCCGTTCAGGTTTAATTTTGATAACAATTCTAATTATATAATTTTGCTATTACTACCTGCAGACAGATAAGGCACATAACACAAATTCAATTTACCGTTCAGGTATGCACCTAGGTTATATTAATTTTCTATCTGCATGTTTTGTTCCGTTCAGGTTTAATTTTGAAAACAATTCTAATTAATTAATTTTGATATTAGTACCTGCAGACAGATAAGGCACATAACACAACTTCAATTTACCGTTCAGGTATGCAACTAGGTTATATTAATTTTTATCTGCATGTTTTGTTCCGTTCAGGTTTAATTTTGAAAACAATTCTAATTAATTAATTTTGATATTACTACCTGCAGACAGATAAGGCACATAACACAACTTCAATTTACCGTTCAGGTATGCAACTAGGTTATATTAATTTTTATCTGCATGCCTTGTTCCGTTCAGGTTTAATTTTGAAAACAATTCTAATTAATTAATTTTGCTATTACTACCTGCAAACAGATAAGGCACATAACACAACTTCAATTTACCGTTTAGTTATGCAACTAGGTTATATTAATTTTTATCTGCATGTCTTGTTCCGTTGAGGTTTAATTTTGACAACAATTCTAATTAATTAATTTTGCTATTACTACCTGCAGACAGATAAGGCACATAACACAACTTCAATTTACCGTTCAGGTATGCAACTAGGTTATATTAATTTTTATCTGCATGTTTTGTTCCGTTCAGGTTTAATTTTGAAAACAATTCTAATTAATTAATTTTGCTATTACTACCTGCAGACAGATAAGGCACATAACACAACTTCAATTTACCGTTCAGGTATGCATCTAGGTTATATTAATTTTTATCTGCATGTCTTGTTCCGTTCAGGTTTAATTTTGAAAACAATTCTAATTAATTAATTTTGCAATTACTACCTGCAGACAGATAAGGCACATAACACAACTTCAAATTACCGTTCAGGTATGCAACTGGGATATATTAATTTTTATCTGCATGTCTTGATCCGTTCAGGTTTAATTTTGAAAACAATTCTAATTAATTAATTTTGCAATTACTACCTGCAGACAGATAAGGCACATAACACAACTTCAAATTACCGTTCAGGTATGCAACTGGGATATATTAATTTTTATCTGCATGTCTTGATCCGTTCAGGTTTAATTTTGAAAACAATTCTAATTAATTAATTTTGTCATTACTACCTGCAGACAGATAAGGCACATAACACAACTTCAATTTACCGTTCAGGTATGCAACTAAGTTATATTAATTCTTATCTGCATGTCTTGCTCCCTTCAGGTTTAATTTTGAAAACAATTCTAATTAATTAATTTTGCTATTACTACCTGCAGACAAATAAGGCACATAACACAACTTCAATTTACCGTTCAGGTATGCAACTACGTTATATTAATTTTTATCTGCATGTCTTGTTCCGTTCAGGTTTAATTTTGAAAACAATTCTAATTAATTAATTTTGCTATTACTACCTGCAGACAGGTAAGGCACATAACACAACTTCAACTTACCGTTTAGTTATGCATCTAGGTTATATTAATTTTTATCTGCATGTCTTGTTCCGTTCATGTTTAATTTTGAAAACAATTCTAACTAATTAATTTTGCTATTACTACCTGCAGACAGATAAAACACATAACACAACTTCAAATTACCGTTCAGGTATGCAACTAAGTTATATTAATTCTTATCTGCATGTCTTGCTCCGTTCAGGTTTAATTTAGAAAACAATTCTAATTAATTAATTTTGCTATTACTACCTTCAAACAGATAAGGCACAAAACACAACTTCAATTTACCGTTTAGTTATGCAACTAGGTTATATTAATTTTTATCTGCATGTCTTGATCCGTTCAGGTTTAATTTTGAAAACAATTCTAAATAATTAATTTTGTCATTACTACCTGCAGACAGATAAGGCACATAACACAACTTTAATTTACCGTTCAGGTATGCAACTAAGTTATATTAATTCTTATCTGCATGTCTTGCTCCGTTCAGGTTTAATTTAGAAAACAATTCTAATTAATTAATTTTGCTATTACTACCTTCAAACAGATAAGGCACAAAACACAACTTCAATTTACCGTTTAGTTATGCAACTAGGTTATATTAATTTTTATCTGCATGTCTTGTTCCGTTGAGGTTTAATTTTGACAACAATTCTAATTAATTAATTTTGCTATTACTACCTGCAGACAGATAAGGCACATAACACAACTTCAATTTACCGTTCAGGTATTCAACTAGGTTATATTAATTTTTATCTGCATGTTTTGTTCCGTTCAGGTTTAATTTTGAAAACAATTCTAATTAATTAATTTTGCTATTACTACCTGCAGACAGATAAGGCACATAACACAACTTCAATTTACCGTTCAGGTATGCATCTAGGTTATATTAATTTTTATCTGCATGTCTTGTTCCGTTCAGGTTTAATTTTGAAAACAATTCTAATTAATTAATTTTGCAATTACTACCTGCAGACAGATAAGGCACATAACACAACTTCAAATTACCGTTCAGGTATGCAACTGGGTTATATTAATTTTTATCTGCATGTCTTGATCCGTTCAGGTTTAATTTTGAAAACAATTCTAATTAATTAATTTTGTCATTACTACCTGCAGACAGATAAGGCACATAACACAACTTCAATTTACCGTTCAGGTATGCAACTAAGTTATATTAATTCTTATCTGCATGTCTTGCTCCGTTCAGGTTTAATTTTGAAAACAATTCTAATTAATTAATTTTGCTATTGCTACCTGCAGACAGATAAGGCACATAACACAACTTCAATTTACCGTTCAGGTATGCAACTAGGTTATATTAATTTTTATCTGCATGTCTTGTTCCGTTCAGGTTTAATTTTGAAAATAATTCTAATTAATTAATTTTGCTATTACTACCTGCAGACAGATAAGGCACATAACACAACTTCAATTTACCGTTCAGGTACGCAACGAGGTTATATTAATTTTTATCTGAATGTTTTGTTCCGTTCAGGTATAATTTTAAAAACAATACTAATTAATTAATTTTGCCATTACTACCTGCAGACAGATAAGGCACATAACACAACTTCAATTTACCGTTCAGGTATGCAACTAGGTTATATTAATCTTTATCTGCATGTCTTGTTCCGTTCAGGTTTAATTTTGAAAACAATTCTAATTAATTAATTTTGCCATTACTACCTGCAGACAGATAAGTCACATAACACAAATTCAATTTACCGTTCAGGTATGCAACTAGGTTATATTAATTTTTATCTGCATGTTTTGTTCCGTTCAGGTTTAATTTTGAAAACAATTCTAATTAATTAATTTTGATATTACTACCTGCAGACAGATAAGGCACATAACACAACTTCAATTTACCGTTCAGGTATGCAACTAGGTTATATTAATATTTATCTGCATGTTTTGTTCCGTTCGGGTTTAATTTTGAAAACAATTCTAATTAATTAATTTTGCTATTACTACCTGCAGACAGATAAGGCACATAACACAACTTCAATTTACCGTTCAGGTATGCAACTAGGTTATATTAATTTTTATCTGCATGTTTTGTACCGTTCAGGTTTAATTTTGAAAACAATTCTAATTAATTAATTTTGCTATTACTACCTGCAGACAGATAAGGCACATAACACAACTTCAAATTACAGTTCAGGTATGCAACTAGGTTATATTAATTTTTATCTGCATGTCTTGTTCCGTTCAGGTTTAATTTTGAAAACAATTCTAATTAATTAATTTTGCTATTACTACCTGCAGACAGATAAGGCACATAACACAACTTCAATTTACCGTTCAGGTATGCAACTAGGTTATATTAATTTTTATCTGCATGTCTTGTTCCTTTGAGGTTTAATTTTGAAAACAATTCTAATTAATTAATTTTGCTATTACTACCTGCAGACAGATAAGGCACATAACACAACTTCATTTTACCGTTCAGGTATGCAACTAGGTTATATTAATTTTTATCTGCATGTCTTGTTCCGTTCAGGTTTAATTTTGATAACAATTCTAATTATATAATTTTGCTATTACTACCTGCAGACAGATAAGGCACATAACACAACTTCAATTTACCGTTCAGGTATGCACCTAGGTTATATTAATTTTCTATCTGCATGTTTTGTTCCGTTCAGGTTTAATTTTGAAAACAATTCTAATTAATTAATTTTGATATTAGTACCTGCAGACAGATAAGGCACATAACACAACTTCAATTTACCGTTCAGGTATGCAACTAGGTTATATTAATTTTTATCTGCATGTTTTGTTCCGTTCAGGTTTAATTTTGAAAACAATTCTAATTAATTAATTTTGATATTACTACCTGCAGACAGATAAGGCACATAACACAACTTCAATTTACCGTTCAGGTATGCAACTAGGTTATATTAATTTTTATCTGCATGCCTTGTTCCGTTCAGGTTTAATTTTGAAAACAATTCTAATTAATTAATTTTGCTATTACTACCTGCAAACAGATAAGGCACATAACACAACTTCAATTTACCGTTTAGTTATGCAACTAGGTTATATTAATTTTTATCTGCATGTCTTGTTCCGTTGAGGTTTAATTTTGACAACAATTCTAATTAATTAATTTTGCTATTACTACCTGCAGACAGATAAGGCACATAACACAACTTCAATTTACCGTTCAGGTATGCAACTAGGTTATATTAATTTTTATCTGCATGTTTTGTTCCGTTCAGGTTTAATTTTGAAAACAATTCTAATTAATTAATTTTGCTATTACTACCTGCAGACAGATAAGGCACATAACACAACTTCAATTTACCGTTCAGGTATGCATCTAGGTTATATTAATTTTTATCTGCATGTCTTGTTCCGTTCAGGTTTAATTTTGAAAACAATTCTAATTAATTAATTTTGCAATTACTACCTGCAGACAGATAAGGCACATAACACAACTTCAAATTACCGTTCAGGTATGCAACTGGGATATATTAATTTTTATCTGCATGTCTTGATCCGTTCAGGTTTAATTTTGAAAACAATTCTAATTAATTAATTTTGTCATTACTACCTGCAGACAGATAAGGCCAATAACACAACTTCAATTTACCGTTCAGGTATGCAACTAAGTTATATTAATTCTTATCTGCATGTCTTGCTCCCTTCAGGTTTAATTTTGAAAACAATTCTAATTAATTAATTTTGCTATTACTACCTGCAGACAAATAAGGCACATAACACAACTTCAATTTACCGTTCAGGTATGCAACTACGTTATATTAATTTTTATCTGCATGTCTTGTTCCGTTCAGGTTTAATTTTGAAAACAATTCTAATTAATTAATTTTGCTATTACTACCTGCAGACAGATAAGGCACATAACACAACTTCAATTTACCGTTCAGGTATGCAACTAGGTTATATTAATTTTTATCTGCATGTCTTTTTCCGTTCAGGTTTAATTTTGAAAACAATTCTAATTAATTAATTTTGCTATTACTACCTGCAGACAGATAAGGCACATAACACAACTTCAATTTACCGTTCAGGTATGCAACTAGGTTATATTAATTTTTATCTGCATGTCTTGTTCCGTTCAGGTTTAATTTTGAAAATAATTCTAATTAATTAATTTTGCTATTACTACCTGCAGACAGATAAGGCACATAACACAACTTCAATTTACCGTTCAAGTACGCAACGAGGTTATATTAATTTTTATCTGAATGTTTTGTTCCGTTGAGGTTTAATTTTGAAAACAATTCTAATTAATTAATTTTGATATTACTACCTGCAGACAGATAAGGCACATAACGCAACTTCAAATTACCGTTCAGGTATGCAACTAAGTTATATTAATTCTTATCTGCATGTCTTGCTCCGTTCAGGTTTAATTTAGAAAACAATTCTAATTAATTAATTTTGCTATTACTACCTTCAAACAGATAAGGCACAAAACACAACTTCAATTTACCGTTTAGTTATGCAACTAGGTTATATTAATTTTTATCTGCATGTCTTGATCCGTTCAGGTTTAATTTTGAAAACAATTCTAAATAATTAATTTTGTCATTACTACCTGCAGACAGATAAGGCACATAACACAACTTTAATTTACCGTTCAGGTATGCAACTAAGTTATATTAATTCTTATCTGCATGTCTTGCTCCGTTCAGGTTTAATTTAGAAAACAATTCTAATTAATTAATTTTGCTATTACTACCTTCAAACAGATAAGGCACAAAACACAACTTCAATTTACCGTTTAGTTATGCAACTAGGTTATATTAATTTTTATCTGCATGTCTTGTTCCGTTGAGGTTTAATTTTGACATCAATTCTAATTAATTAATTTTGCTATTACTACCTGCAGACAGATAAGGCACATAACACAACTTCAATTTACCGTTCAGGTATTCAACTAGGTTATATTAATTTTTATCTGCATGTTTTGTTCCGTTCAGGTTTAATTTTGAAAACAATTCTAATTAATTAATTTTGCTATTACTACCTGCAGACAGATAAGGCACATAACACAACTTCAATTTACCGTTCAGGTATGCATCTAGGTTATATTAATTTTTATCTGCATGTCTTGTTCCGTTCAGGTTTAATTTTTAAAACAATTCTAATTAATTAATTTTGCAATTACTACCTGCAGACAGATAAGGCACATAACACAACTTCAAATTACCGTTCAGGTATGCAACTGGGTTATATTAATTTTTATCTGCATGTCTTGATCCGTTCAGGTTTAATTTTGAAAACAATTCTAATTAATTAATTTTGTCATTACTACCTGCAGACAGATAAGGCACATAACACAACTTCAATTTACCGTTCAGGTATGCAACTAAGTTATATTAATTCTTATCTGCATGTCTTGCTCCGTTCAGGTTTAATTTTGAAAACAATTCTAATTAATTAATTTTGCAATTACTACCTGCAGACAGATAAGGCACATAACACAACTTCAAATTACCGTTCAGGTATGCAACTGGGATATATTAATTTTTATCTGCATGTCTTGATCCGTTCAGGTTTAATTTTGAAAACAATTCTAATTAATTAATTTTGTCATTACTACCTGCAGACAGATAAGGCACATAACACAACTTCAATTTACCGTTCAGGTATGCAACTAAGTTATATTAATTCTTATCTGCATGTCTTGCTCCCTTCAGGTTTAATTTTGAAAACAATTCTAATTAATTAATTTTGCTATTACTACCTGCAGACAAATAAGGCACATAACACAACTTCAATTTACCGTTCAGGTATGCAACTACGTTATATTAATTTTTATCTGCATGTCTTGTTCCGTTCAGGTTTAATTTTGAAAACAATTCTAATTAATTAATTTTGCTATTACTACCTGCAGACAGATAAGGCACATAACACAACTTCAATTTACCGTTCAGGTATGCAACTAGGTTATATTAATTTTTATCTGCATGTCTTTTTCCGTTCAGGTTTAATTTTGAAAACAATTCTAATTAATTAATTTTGCTATTACTACCTGCAGACAGATAAGGCACATAACACAACTTCAATTTACCGTTCAGGTATGCAACTAGGTTATATTAATTTTTATCTGCATGTCTTGTTCCGTTCAGGTTTAATTTTGAAAATAATTCTAATTAATTAATTTTGCTATTACTACCTGCAGACAGATAAGGCACATAACACAACTTCAATTTACCGTTCAAGTACGCAACGAGGTTATATTAATTTTTATCTGAATGTTTTGTTCCGTTGAGGTATAATTTTAAAAATATACTAATTAATTAATTTTGCCATTACTACCTGCAGACAGATAAGGCACATAACACAACTTCAATTTACCGTTCAGGTATGCAACTAGGTTATATTAATCTTTATCTGCATGTCTTGCTCCGTTCAGGTTTAATTTTGAAAAAAATTCTAATTAATTAATTTTGCCATTACTACCTGCAGACAGATAAGTCACATAACACAAATTCAATTTACCGTTCAGGTATGCAACTAGGTTATATTAATTTTTATCTGCATGTTTTGTTCCGTTCAGGTTTAATTTTGAAAACAATTCTAATTAATTAATTTTGATATTACTACCTGCAGACAGATAAGGCACATAACGCAACTTCAATTTACCGTTCAGGTATGCAACTAGGTTATATTAATATTTATCTGCATGTTTGGTTCCGTTCGGGTTTAATTTTGAAAACAATTCTAATTAATTAATTTTGCTATTACTACCTGCAGACAGATAAGGCACATAACACAACTTCAATTTACCGTTCAGGTATGCAACTAGGTTATATTAATTTTTATCTGCATGTTTTGTTCCGTTCAGGTTTAATTTTGAAAACAATTCTAATTAATTAATTTTGCTATTACTACCTGCAGACAGATAAGGCACATAACACAACTTCAATTTACCGTTCAGGTATGCAACTAAGTTATATTAATTCTTATCTGCATGTCTTGCTCCGTTCAGGTTTAATTTTGAAAACAATTCTAATTAATTAATTTTGCTATTACTACCTGCAGACAAATAAGGCACATAACACAACTTCAATTTACCGTTCAGGTATGCAACTACGTTATATTAATTTTTATCTGCATGTCTTGTTCCGTTCAGGTTTAATTTTGAAAACAATTCTAATTAATTAATTTTGCTATTACTACCTGCAGACAGATAAGGCACATAACACAACTTCAATTTACCGTTCAGGTATGCAACTAGGTTATATTAATTTTTATCTGCATGTCTTTTTCCGTTCAGGTTTAATTTAGAAAACAATTCTAATTAATAAATTTTGCTATTACTACCTGCAGACAGATAAGGCACATAACACAACTTCAATTTACCGTTCAGGTATGCAACTAGGTTATATTAATTTTTATCTGCATGTCTTGTTCCGTTCAGGTTTAATTTTGAAAATAATTCTAATTAATTAATTTTGCTATTACTACCTGCAGACAGATAAGGCACATAACACAACTTCAATTTACCGTTCAGGTACGCAACGAGGTTATATTAATTTTTATCTGAATGTTTTGTTCCGTTCAGGTATAATTTTAAAAACAATACTAATTAATTAATTTTGCCATTACTACCTGCAGACAGATAAGGCACATAACACAACTTCAATTTACCGTTCAGGTATGCAACTAGGTTATATTAATCTTTATCTGCATGTCTTGCTCCGTTCAGCTTTAATTTTGAAAAAAATTCTAATTAATTAATTTTGCCATTACTACCTGCAGACAGATAAGTCACATAACACAAATTCAATTTACCGTTCAGGTATGCAACTAGGTTATATTAATTTTTATCTGCATGTTTTGTTCCGTTCAGGTTTAATTTTGAAAACAATTCTAATTAATTAATTTTGATATTACTACCTGCAGACAGATAAGGCACATAACGCAACTTCAATTTACCGTTCAGGTATGCAACTAGGTTATATTAATATTTATCTGCATGTTTTGTTCCGTTCGGGTTTAATTTTGAAAGCAATTCTAATTAATTAATTTTGCTATTACTACCTGCAGACAGATAAGGCACATAACACAACTTCAATTTACCGTTCAGGTATGCAACTAGGTTATATTAATTTTTATCTGCATGTTTTGTTCCGTTCAGGTTTAATTTTGAAAACAATTCTAATTAATTAATTTTGCTATTACTACCTGCAGACAGATAAGGCACATAACACAACTTCAAATTACCGTTCAGGTATGCAACTAGGTTATATTAATTTTTATCTGCATGTCTTGTTCCGTTCAGGTTTAATTTTGAAAACAATTCTAATTAATTAATTTTGCTATTACTACCTGCAGACAGATAAGGCACATAACACAACTTCAATTTACCGTTCAGGTATGCAACTAGGTTATATTAATTTTTATCTGCAAGTCTTGTTCCTTTGAGGTTTAATTTTGAAAACAATTCTAATTAATTAATTTTGCTATTACTACCTGCAGACAGATAAAGCACATAACACAACTTCATTTTACCGTTCAGGTATGCAACTAGGTTATATTAATTTTTATCTGCATGTCTTGCTCCGTTCAGGTTTAATTTTGAACAAAATTCTAATTAATTAATTTTGCCATTACTACCTGCAGACAGATAAGTCACATAACACAAATTCAATTTACCGTTCAGGTATGCAACTAGGTTATATTAATTTTTATCTGCATGTTTTGTTCCGTTCAGGTTTAATTTTGAAAACAATTCTAATTAATTAATTTTGATATTACTACCTGCAGACAGATAAGGCACATAACGCAACTTCAATTTACCGTTCAGGTATGCAACTAGGTTATATTAATATTTATCTGCATGTTTTGTTCCGTTCGGGTTTAATTTTGAAAACAATTCTAATTAATTAATTTTGCTATTACTACCTGCAGACAGATAAGGCACATAACACAACTTCAATTTACCGTTCAGGTATGCAACTAGGTTATATTAATTTTTATCTGCATGTTTTGTTCCGTTCAGGTTTAATTTTGAAAACAATTCTAATTAATTAATTTTGCTATTACTACCTGCAGACAGATAAGGCACATAACACAACTTCAATTTACCGTTCAGGTATGCAACTAAGTTATATTAATTCTTATCTGCATGTCTTGCTCCGTTCAGGCTTAATTTTGAAAACAATTCTAATTAATTAATTTTGCTATTACTACCTGCAGACAAATAAGGCACATAACACAACTTCAATTTACCGTTCAGGTATGCAACTACGTTATATTAATTTTTATCTGCATGTCTTGTTCCGTTCAGGTTTAATTTGAAAACAATTCTAATTAATTAATTTTGCTATTACTACCTGCAGACAGATAAGGCACATAACACAACTTCAATTTACCGTTCAGGTATGCAACTAGGTTATATTAATTTTTATCTGCATGTCTTTTTCCGTTCAGGTTTAATTTAGAAAACAATTCTAATTAATAAATTTTGCTATTACTACCTGCAGACAGATAAGGCACATAACACAACTTCAATTTACCGTTCAGGTATGCAACTAAGTTATATTAATTTTTATCTGCATGTCTTGTTCCGTTCAGGTTTAATTTTGAAAATAATTCTAATTAATTAATTTTGCTATTACTACCTGCAGACAGATAAGGCACATAACACAACTTCAATTTACCGTTCAGGTACGCAACGAGGTTATATTAATTTTTATCTGAATGTTTTGTTCCGTTCAGGTATAATTTTAAAAACAATACTAATTAATTAATTTTGCCATTACTACCTGCAGACAGATAAGGCACATAACACAACTTCAATTTACCGTTCAGGTATGCAACTAGGTTATATTAATCTTTATCTGCATGTCTTGCTCCGTTCAGGTTTAATTTTGAAAAAAATTCTAATTAATTAATTTTGCCATTACTACCTGCAGACAGATAAGTCACATAACACAAATTCAATTTACCGTTCAGGTATGCAACTAGGTTATATTAATTTTTATCTGCATGTTTTGTTCCGTTCAGGTTTAATTTTGAAAACAATTCTAATTAATTAATTTTGATATTACTACCTGCAGACAGATAAGGCACATAACGCAACTTCAATTTACCGTTCAGGTATGCAACTAGGTTATATTAATATTTATCTGCATGTTTTGTTCCGTTCGGGTTTAATTTTGAAAACAATTCTAATTAATTAATTTTGCTATTACTACCTGCAGACAGATAAGGCACATAACACAACTTCAATTTACCGTTCAGGTATGCAACTAGGTTATATTAATTTTTATCTGCATGTTTTGTTCCGTTCAGGTTTAATTTTGAAAACAATTCTAATTAATTAATTTTGCTATTACTACCTGCAGACAGATAAGGCACATAACACAACTTCAAATTACCGTTCAGGTATGCAACTAGGTTATATTAATTTTTATCTGCATGTCTTGTTCCGTTCAGGTTTAATTTTGAAAACAATTCTAATTAATTAATTTTGCTATTACTACCTGCAGACAGATAAGGCACATAACACAACTTCAATTTACCGTTCAGGTATGCAACTAGGTTATATTAATTTTTATCTGCAAGTCTTGTTCCTTTGAGGTTTAATTTTGAAAACAATTCTAATTAATTAATTTTGCTATTACTACCTGCAGACAGATAAGGCACATAACACAACTTCATTTTACCGTTCAGGTATGCAACTAGGTTATATTAATTTTTATCTGAATGTCTTGTTCCGTTCAGGTTTAATTTTGAAAACAATTCTAATTAATTAATTTTGCTATTACTACCTGCAAACAGATAAGGCACATAACACAACTCCAATTTACCGTTTAGTTATGCAACTAGGTTATATTAATTTTTAATCTGCATGTCTTGTTCCGTTGAGGTTTAATTTTGACAACAATTCTAATTAATTAATTTTGCTATTACTACCTGCAGACAGATAAGGCACATAACACAACTTCAACTTACCGTTTAGTTATGCATCTAGGTTATATTAATTTTTATCTGCATATCTTGTTCCGTTCAGGTTTAATTTTGAAAACAATTCTAATTAATTAATTTTGCTATTACTACCTGCAGACAGATAAGACACATAACACAACTTCAAATTACCGTTCAGGTATGCAACTGGGTTATATTAATTTTTATCTGCATGTCTTGATCCGTTCAGGTTTAATTTTGAAAACAATTCTAATTAATTAATTTTGTCATTACTACCTGCAGACAGATAAGGCACATAACACAACTTTAAATTACCGTTCAGGTATGCAACTAAGTTATATTAATTCTTATCTGCATGTCTTGCTCCGTTCAGGTTTAATTTTGAAAACAATTCTAATTAATTAATTTTGCTATTACTACCTGCAAACAGATAAGGCATATAACACAACTTCAATTTACCGTTTAGTTATGCAACTAGGTTATATTAATTTTTATCTGCATGTCTTGCTCCGTTCAGGTTTAATTTTGAAAACAATTCTAATTAATTAATTTTGCTATTACTACCTGCAGACAGATAAGGCACATAACACAACTTCAATTTACCGTTCAGGTATGCAACTAGGTTATATTAATTTTTATCTGCATGTTTTGTTCCGTTCGGGTTTAATTTTGAAAACAATTCTAATTAATTAATTTTGCTATTACTACCTGCAGACAGATAAGGCACATAACACAACTTCAATTTACCGTTCAGGTATGCATCTAGGTTATATTAATTTTTATCTGCATGTCTTGTTCCGTTCAGGTTTAATTTTGAAAACAATTCTAATTAATTAATTTTGCAATTACTACCTGCAGACAGATAAGGCACATAACACAACTTCAAATTAATGTTCAGGTATGCAACTGGGTTAAATTAATTTTTATCTGCATGTCTTGATCCGTTCAGGTTTAATTTTGAAAACAATTCTAATTAATTAATTTTGTCATTACTACCTGCAGACAGATAAGGCACATAACACAACTTCAATTTACCGTTAAGGTATGCAACTAAGTTATATTAATTCTTATCTGCATGTCTTGCTCCGTTCAGGTTTAATTTTGAAAACAATTCTAATTAATTAATTTTGCTATTACAACCTGCAGACAAATAAGGCACATAACACAACTTCAATTTACCGTTCAGGTATGCAACTACGTTATATTAATTTTTATCTGCATGCCTTGTTCCGTTCAGGTTTAATTTTGAAAACAATTCTAATTAATTAATTTTGCTATTACTACCTGCAGACAGATAAGGCACATAACACAACTTCAATTTACCGTTCAGGTATGCAACTAGGTTATATTAATTTTTATCTGCATGTCTTATTCCGTTCAGGTTTAATTTTGAAAATAATTCTAATTAATTAATTTTGCTATTACCACCTGCAGACAGATAAGGCACATAACACAACTTCAATTTACCGTTCAGGTACGCAACGAGGTTATATTAATTCTTATCTGAATGTTTTGTTCCGTTCAGGTATAATTTTAAAAACAATACTAATTAATTAATTTTGCCATTACTACCTGCAGACAGATAAGGCACATAACACAACTTCAATTTACCGTTCAGGTATGCAACTAGGTTATATTAATCTTTATCTGCATGTCTTGTTCCGTTCAGGTTTAATTTTGAAAACAATTCTAATTAATTAATTTTGCCATTACTACCTGCAGACAGATAAGTCACATAACACAAATTCAATTTACCGTTCAGGTATGCAACTAGGTTATATTAATTTTTATCTGCATGTTTTGTTCCGTTCAGGTTTAATTTTGAAAACAATTCTAATTAATTAATTTTGATATTACTACCTGCAGACAGATAAGGCACATAACACAACTTCAATTTACCGTTTAGGTATGCAACTAGGTTATATTAATATTTATCTGCATGTTTTGTTCCGTTCGGGTTTAATTTTGAAAACAATTCTAATTAATTAATTTTGCTATTACTACCTGCAGACAGATAAGGCACATAACACAACTTCAATTTACCGTTCAGGTATGCAACTAGGTTATATTAATTTTTATATGCATGTTTTGTTCCGTTCAGGTTTAATTTTGAAAACAATTCTAATTAATTAATTTTGCTAATACTACCTGCAGACAGATAAGGCACATAACACAACTTCAAATTACCGTTCAGGTATGCAACTAGGTTATATTAATTTTTATCTGCATGTCTTGTTCCGTTCAGGTTTAATTTTGAAAACAATTCTAATTAATTAATTTTGCTATTACTACCTGCAGACAGATAAGGCACATAACACAACTTCATTTTACCGTTCAGGTATGCAACTAGGTTATATTAATTTTTATCTGCATGTCTTGTTCCGTTCAGGTTTAATTTTGATAACAATTCTAATTATATAATTTTGCTATTACTACCTGCAGACAGATAAGGCACATAACACAACTTCAATTTACCGTTCAGGTATGCACCTAGGTTATATTAATTTTCTATCTGCATGTTTTGTTCCGTTCAGGTTTAATTTTGAATACAATTCTAATTAATTAATTTTGATATTAGTACCTGCAGACAGATAAGGCACATAACACAACTTCAATTTACCGTTCAGGTATGCAACTAGGTTATATTAATTTTTATCTGCATGTTTTGTTCCGTTCAGGTTTAATTTTGAAAACAATTCTAATTAATTAATTTTGATATTACTACCTGCAGACAGATAAGGCACATAACACAACTTCAATTTACCGTTCAGGTATGTAACTAGGTTATATTAATTTTTATCTGCATGCCTTGTTCCGTTCAGGTTTAATTTTGAAAACAATTCTAATTAATTAATTTTGCCATTACCACCTGCAGACAGATAATGCACATAACACAACTTCAATTTACCGTTCAGGTATGCAGCTAGGTTATATTAATTTTTATCTGCATGTCTTGTTCCTTTGAGGTTTAATTTTGAAAACAATTCTAATTAAAATTTTTTGCTATTACTACCTGCAGACAGATAAGGCACATAACACAACTTCAATTTACCGTTCAGGTATGCATGTAGGTTATATTAATTTTTATCTGCATGTCTTGTTCCGTTCAGGTTTAATTTTGAAAACCATTCTAATTAATTAATTTTGCTATTAATACCTGCAGACAGATAAGGCACATAACACAACTTCAAATTACCGTTCAGGTATGCAACTGGGTTATATTAATTTTTATCTGCATGTCTTGATCCGTTCAGGTTTAATTTTGAAAACAATTCTAATTAATTAATTTTGCCATTACTACCTGCAGACAGATAAGGCACATAACACAACTTCAATTTACCGTTCAGGTATGCAACTAAGTTATATTAATTCTTATCTGCATGTCTTGTTCCGTTCAGGTTTAATTTTGAAAACAATTCTAATTAATTAATTTTGCTATTACTACCTGCAGACAGATAAGGCACATAACACAACTTCAATTTACCGTTCAGGTATGCAACTAGGTTATATTAATTTTTATCTGCATGTCTTGTTCCGTTCAGGTTTAATTTTGAAAACAATACTAATTAATTAATTTTGCTATTACTACCTGCAGACAGATAAGGCACATAACACAACTTCAATTTACCGTTCAGGTATGCAACTAGGTTATATTAATTTTTATCTGCATGTCTTGTTCCGTTCAGGTTTAATTTTGAAAACAATTCTAATTAATTAATTTTGCTATTACTACCTGCAGACGGATAAGGCACATAACACAACTTCAATTTACCGTTCAGGTATGCAACTAAGTTATATTAATTTTTATCTGCATGTCCTGTTCCGTTGAGGTTTAATTTTGAAAACAATTCTAATTAATTAATTTTGCTATTACTACCTGCAGACAGATAAGGCACATAACACAACTTCAATTTACCGTTCAGGTATGCAACTAAGTTATATTAATTTTTATCTGCATGTCTTGTTCCGTTCAGGTTTAATTTTGAAAACAATTCTAATTAATTAATTTTGCTATTACTACCTGCGAACAGATAAGGCACATAACACAACTTCAATTTACCGTTTAGTTATGCAACTAGGTTATATTAATTTTTAATCTGCATGTCTTGTTCCGTTGAGGTTTAATTTTGACAACAATGCTAATTAATTAATTTTGCTATTACTACCTGCAGACAGATAAGGCACATAACACAACTTCAACTTACCGTTTAGTTATGCATCTAGGTTATATTAATTTTTATCTGCATGTCTTGTTCCGTTCAGGTTTAATTTTGAAAACAATTCTAACTAATTAATTTTGCTATTACTACCTGCAGACAGATAAGACACATAACACAACTTCAAATTACCGTTCATGTATGCAACTGGGTTATATTAATTTTTATCTGCATGTCTTGATCCGTTCAGGTTTAATTTTGAAAACAATTCTAATTAATTAATTTTGATATTACTACCTGCAGACAGATAAGGCACATAACACAACTTCAATTTACCGTTTAGGTATGCAACTAGGTTATATTAATATTTATCTGCATGTTTTGTTCCGTTCGGGTTTAATTTTGAAAACAATTCTAATTAATTAATTTTGCTATTACTACCTGCAGACAGATAAGGCACATAACACAACTTCAATTTACCGTTGAGGTATGCAACTAGGTTATATTAATTTTTATATGCATGTTTTGTTCCGTTCAGGTTTAATTTTGAAAACAATTCTAATTAATTAATTTTGCTAATACTACCTGCAGACAGATAAGGCACATAACACAACTTCAAATTACCGTTCAGGTATGCAACTAGGTTATATTAATTTTTATCTGCATGTCTTGTTCCGTTCAGGTTTAATTTTGAAAACAATTCTAATTAATTAATTTTGCTATTACTACCTGCAGACAGATAAGGCACATAACACAACTTCATTTTACCGTTCAGGTATGCAACTAGGTTATATTAATTTTTATCTGCATGTCTTGTTCCGTTCAGGTTTAATTTTGATAACAATTCTAATTATATAATTTTGCTATTACTACCTGCAGACAGATAAGGCACATAACACAACTTCAATTTACCGTTCAGGTATGCACCTAGGTTATATTAATTTTCTATCTGCATGTTTTGTTCCGTTCAGGTTTAATTTTGAATACAATTCTAATTAATTAATTTTGATATTAGTACCTGCAGACAGATAAGGCACATAACACAACTTCAATTTACCGTTCAGGTATGCAACTAGGTTATATTAATTTTTATCTGCATGTTTTGTTCCGTTCAGGTTTAATTTTGAAAACAATTCTAATTAATTAATTTTGATATTACTACCTGCAGACAGATAAGGCACATAACACAACTTCAATTTACCGTTCAGGTATGTAACTAGGTTATATTAATTTTTATCTGCATGCCTTGTTCCGTTCAGGTTTAATTTTGAAAACAATTCTAATTAATTAATTTTGCCATTACCACCTGCAGACAGATAATGCACATAACACAACTTCAATTTACCGTTCAGGTATGCAGCTAGGTTATATTAATTTTTATCTGCATGTCTTGTTCCTTTGAGGTTTAATTTTGAAAACAATTCTAATTAATTAATTTTGCTATTACTACCTGCAGACAGATAAGGCACATAACACAACTTCAATTTACCGTTCAGGTATGCATGTAGGTTATATTAATTTTTATCTGCATGTCTTGTTCCGTTCAGGTTTAATTTTGAAAACCATTCTAATTAATTAATTTTGCTATTAATACCTGCAGACAGATAAGGCACATAACACAACTTCAAATTACCGTTCAGGTATGCAACTGGGTTATATTAATTTTTATCTGCATGTCTTGATCCGTTCAGGTTTAATTTTGAAAACAATTCTAATTAATTAATTTTGCCATTACTACCTGCAGACAGATAAGGCACATAACACAACTTCAATTTACCGTTCAGGTATGCAACTAAGTTATATTAATTCTTATCTGCATGTCTTGTTCCGTTCAGGTTTAATTTTGAAAACAATTCTAATTAATTAATTTTGCTATTACTACCTGCAGACAGATAAGGCACATAACACAACTTCAATTTACCGTTCAGGTATGCAACTAGGTTATATTAATTTTTATCTGCATGTCTTGTTCCGTTCAGGTTTAATTTTGAAAACAATACTAATTAATTAATTTTGCTATTACTACCTGCAGACAGATAAGGCACATAACACAACTTCAATTTACCGTTCAGGTATGCAACTAGGTTATATTAATTTTTATCTGCATGTCTTGTTCCGTTCAGGTTTAATTTGAAAACAATTCTAATTAATTAATTTTGCTATTACTACCTGCAGACGGATAAGGCACATAACACAACTTCAATTTACCGTTCAGGTATGCAACTAAGTTATATTAATTTTTATCTGCATGTCCTGTTCCGTTGAGGTTTAATTTTGAAAACAATTCTAATTAATTAATTTTGCTATTACTACCTGCAGACAGATAAGGCACATAACACAACTTCAATTTACCGTTCAGGTATGCAACTAAGTTATATTAATTTTTATCTGCATGTCTTGTTCCGTTCAGGTTTAATTTTGAAAACAATTCTAATTAATTAATTTTGCTATTACTACCTGCGAACAGATAAGGCACATAACACAACTTCAATTTACCGTTTAGTTATGCAACTAGGTTATATTAATTTTTAATCTGCATGTCTTGTTCCGTTGAGGTTTAATTTTGACAACAATGCTAATTAATTAATTTTGCTATTACTACCTGCAGACAGATAAGGCACATAACACAACTTCAACTTACCGTTTAGTTATGCATCTAGGTTATATTAATTTTTATCTGCATGTCTTGTTCCGTTCAGGTTTAATTTTGAAAACAATTCTAACTAATTAATTTTGCTATTACTACCTGCAGACAGATAAGACACATAACACAACTTCAAATTACCGTTCATGTATGCAACTGGGTTATATTAATTTTTATCTGCATGTCTTGATCCGTTCAGGTTTAATTTTGAAAACAATTCTAAATAATTAATTTTGTCATTACTACCTGCAGACAGATAAGGCACATAACACAACTTTAATTTACCGTTCAGGTATGCAACTAAGTTATATTAATTCTTATCTGCATGTCTTGCTCCGTTCAGGTTTAATTTAGAAAACAATTCTAATTAATTAATTTTGCTATTACTACCTGCAAACAGATAAGGCACAAAACACAACTTCAATTTACCGTTTAGTTATGCAACTAGGTTATATTAATTTTTATCTGCATGTCTTGTTCCGTTGAGGTTTAATTTTGACAACAATTCTAATTAATTAATTTTGCTATTACTACCTGCAGACAGATAAGGCACATAACACAACTTCAATTTACCGTTCAGGTATGCAACTAGGTTATATTAATTTTTATCTGCATGTTTTGTTCCGTTCAGGTTTAATTTTGAAAACAATTCTAATTAATTAATTTTGCTATTACTACCTGCAGACAGATAAGGCACATAACACAACTTCAATTTACCGTTCAGGTATGCATCTAGGTTATATTAATTTTTATCTGCATGTCTTGTTCCGTTCAGGTTTAATTTTGAAAACAATTCTAATTAATTAATTTTGCAATTACTACCTGCAGACAGATAAGGCACATAACACAACTTCAAATTACCGTTCAGGTATGCAACTGGGTTATATTAATTTTTATCTGCATGTCTTGATCCGTTCAGGTTTAATTTTGAAAACAATTCTAATTAATTAATTTTGTCATTACTACCTGCAGACAGATAAGGCACATAACACAACTTCAATTTACCGTTCAGGTATGCAACTAAGTTATATTAATTCTTATCTGCATGTCTTGCTCCGTTCAGGTTTAATTTTGAAAACAATTCTAATTAATTAATTTTGCTATTACTACCTGCAGACAAATAAGGCACATAACACAACTTCAATTTACCGTTCAGGTATGCAACTACGTTATATTAATTTTTATCTGCATGTCTTGTTCCGTTCAGGTTTAATTTTGAAAACAATTCTAATTAATTAATTTTGCTATTACTACCTGCAGACAGATAAGGCACATAACACAACTTCAATTTACCGTTCAGGTATGCAACTAGGTTATATTAATTTTTATCTGCATGTCTTGTTCCGTTCAGGTTTAATTTTGAAAACAATTCTAATTAATTAATTTTGCTATTACTACCTGCAGACAGATAAGGCACATAACACAACTTCAATTTACCGTTCAGGTATGCAACTAGGTTATATTAATTTTTATCTGCATGTCTTGTTCCGTTCAGGTTTAATTTTGAAAACAATTCTAATTATTAATTTTGCTATTACTACCTGCAGACAGATAAGGCACATAACACAACTTCAATTTACCGTTCAGGTACGCAACGAGGTTATATTAATTTTTATCTGAATGTTTTGTTCCGTTCAGGTATAATTTTAAAAACAATACTAATTAATTAATTTTGCCATTACTACCTGCAGACAGATAAGGCACATAACACAACTTCAATTTACCGTTCAGGTATGCAACTAGGTTATATTAATCTTTATCTGCATGTCTTGTTCCGTTCAGGTTTAATTTTGAAAACAATTCTAATTAATTAATTTTGCCATTACTACCTGCAGACAGATAAGTCACATAACACAAATTCAATTTACCGTTCAGGTATGCAACTAGGTTATATTAATTTTTATCTGCATGTTTTGTTCCGTTCAGGTTTAATTTTGAAAACAATTCTAATTAATTAATTTTGATATTACTACCTGCAGACAGATAAGGCACATAACACAACTACAATTTGCCGTTTAGGTATGCAACTAGGTTATATTAATATTTATCTGCATGTTTTGTTCCGTTCGGGTTTAATTTTGAAAACAATTCTAATTAATTAATTTTGCTATTACTACCTGCAGACAGATAAGGCACATAACACAACTTCAATTTACCGTTCAGGTATGCAACTAGGTTATATTAATTTTTATATGAATGTTTTGTTCCGTTCAGGTTTAATTTTGAAAACAATTCTAATTAATTAATTTTGCTATTACTACCTGCAGACAGATAAGGCACATAACACAACTTCAAATTACTGTTCAGGTATGCAACTAGGTTATATTAATTTTTATCTGCATGTCTTGTTCCGTTCAGGTTTAATTTTGAAAACAATTCTAATTAATTAATTTTGCTATTACTACCTGCAGACAGATAAGGCACATAACACAACTTCATTTTACCGTTCAGGTATGCAACTAGGTTATATTAATTTTTATCTGCATGTCTTGTTCCGTTCAGGTTTAATTTTGATAACAATTCTAATTATATAATTTTGCTATTACTACCTGCAGACAGATAAGGCACATAACACAACTTCAATTTACCGTTCAGGTATGCACCTAGGTTATATTAATTTTCTATCTGCATGTTTTGTTCCGTTCAGGTTTAATTTTGAATACAATTCTAATTAATTAATTTTGATATTAGTACCTGCAGACAGATAAGGCACATAACACAACTTCAATTTACCGTTCAGGTATGCAACTAGGTTATATTAATTTTTATCTGCATGTTTTGTTCCGTTCAGGTTTAATTTTGAAAACAATTCTAATTAATTAATTTTGATATTACTACCTGCAGACAGATAAGGCACATAACACAACTTCAATTTACCGTTCAGGTATGTAACTAGGTTATATTAATTTTTATCTGCATGCCTTGCTCCGTTCAGGTTTAATTTTGAAAACAATTCTAATTAATTAATTTTGCCATTACCACCTGCAGACAGATAATGCACATAACACAACTTCAATTTACCGTTCAGGTATGCAGCTAGGTTATATTAATTTTTATCTGCATGTCTTGTTCCTTTGAGGTTTAATTTTGAAAACAATTCTAATTAATTAATTTTGCTATTACTACCTGCAGACAGATAAGGCACATAACACAACTTCAATTTACCGTTCAGGTATGCATGTAGGTTATATTAATTTTTATCTGCATGTCTTGTTCCGTTCAGGTTTAATTTTGAAAACCATTCTAATTAATTAATTTTGCTATTAATACCTGCAGACAGATAAGGCACATAACACAACTTCAAATTACCGTTCAGGTATGCAACTGGGTTATATTAATTTTTATCTGCATGTCTTGATCCGTTCAGGTTTAATTTTGAAAACAATTCTAATTAATTAATTTTGCCATTACTACCTGCAGACAGATAAGGCACATAACACAACTTCAATTTACCGTTCAGGTATGCAACTAAGTTATATTAATTCTTATCTGCATGTCTTGTTCCGTTCAGGTTTAATTTTGAAAACAATTCTAATTAATTAATTTTGCTATTACTACCTGCAGACAGATAAGGCACATAACACAACTTCAATTTACCGTTCAGGTATGCAACTAGGTTATATTAATTTTTATCTGCATGTCTTGTTCCGTTCAGGTTTAATTTTGAAAACAATTCTAATTAATTAATTTTGCTATTACTACCTGCAGACAGATAAGGCACATAACACAACTTCAATTTACCGTTCAGGTATGCAACTAGGTTATATTAATTTTTATCTGCATGTCTTGTTCCGTTCAGGTTTAATTTTGAAAACAATTCTAATTAATTAATTTTGCTATTACTACCTGCAGACGGATAAGGCACATAACACAACTTCAATTTACCGTTCAGGTATGCAACTAAGTTATATTAATTTTTATCTGCATGTCCTGTTCCGTTGAGGTTTAATTTTGAAAACAATTCTAATTAATTAATTTTGCTATTACTACCTGCAGACAGATAAGGCACATAACACAACTTCAAATTACCGTTCAGGTATGCAACTGGGTTATATTAATTTTTATCTGCATGTCTTGATCCGTTCAGGTTTAATTTTGAAAACAATTCTAATTAATTAATTTTGTCATTACTACCTGCAGACAGATAAGGCACATAACACAACTTTAAATTACCGTTCAGGTATGCAACTAAGTTATATTAATTCTTATCTGCATGTCTTGCTCCGTTCAGGTTTAATTTTGAAAACAATTCTAATTAATTAATTTTGCTATTACTACCTGCAAACAGATAAGGCACATAACACAACTTCAATTTACCGTTTAGTTATGCAACTAGGTTATATTAATTTTTATCTGCATGTCTTGTTCCGTTGAGGTTTAATTTTGACAACAATTCTAATTAATTAATTTTGCTATTACTACCTGCAGACAGATAAGGCACATAACACAACTTCAATTTACCGTTCAGGTATGCAACTAGGTTATATTAATTTTTATCTGCATGTTTTGTTCCGTTCGGGTTTAATTCTGAAAACAATTCTAATTAATTAATTTTGCTATTACTACCTGCAGACAGATAAGGCACATAACACAACTTCAATTTACCGTTCAGGTATGCATCTAGGTTATATTAATTTTTATCTGCATGTCTTGTTCCGTTCAGGTTTAATTTTGAAAACAATTCTAATTAATTAATTTTGCAATTACTACCTGCAGACAGATAAGGCACATAACACAACTTCAAATTAATGTTCAGGTATGCAACTGGTTTAAATTAATTTTTATCTGCATGTCTTGATCCGTTCAGGTTTAATTTTGAAAACAATTCTAATTAATTAATTTTGTCATTACTACCTGCAGACAGATAAGGCACATAACACAACTTCAATTTACCGTTAAGGTATGCAACTAAGTTATATTAATTCTTATCTGCATGTCTTGCTCCGTTCAGGTTTAATTTTGAAAACAATTCTAATTAATTAATTTTGCTATTACTACCTGCAGACAAATAAGGCACATAACACAACTTCAATTTACCGTTCAGGTATGCAACTACGTTATATTAATTTTTATCTGCATGCCTTGTTCCGTTCAGGTTTAATTTTGAAAACAATTCTAATTAATTAATTTTGCTATTACTACCTGCAGACAGATAAGGCACATAACACAACTTCAATTTACCGTTCAGGTATGCAACTAGGTTATATTAATTTTTATCTGCATGTCTTATTCCGTTCAGGTTTAATTTTGAAAATAATTCTAATTAATTAATTTTGCTATTACCACCTGCAGACAGATAAGGCACATAACACAACTTCAATTTACCGTTCAGGTACGCAACGAGGTTATATTAATTCTTATCTGAATGTTTTGTTCCGTTCAGGTATAATTTTAAAAACAATACTAATTAATTAATTTTGCCATTACTACCTGCAGACAGATAAGGCACATAACACAACTTCAATTTACCGTTCAGGTATGCAACTAGGTTATATTAATCTTTATCTGCATGTCTTGTTCCGTTCAGGTTTAATTTTGAAAACAATTCTAATTAATTAATTTTGCCATTACTACCTGCAGACAGATAAGTCACATAACACAAATTCAATTTACCGTTCAGGTATGCAACTAGGTTATATTAATTTTTATCTGCATGTTTTGTTCCGTTCAGGTTTAATTTTGAAAACAATTCTAATTAATTAATTTTGATATTACTACCTGCAGACAGATAAGGCACATAACACAACTTGAATTTACCGTTTAGGTATGCAACTAGGTTATATTAATATTTATCTGCATGTTTTGTTCCGTTCGGGTTTAATTTTGAAAACAATTCTAATTAATTAATTTTGCTATTACTACCTGCAGACAGATAAGGCACATAACACAACTTCAATTTACCGTTCAGGTATGCAACTAGGTTATATTAATTTTTATATGCATGTTTTGTTCCGTTCAGGTTTAATTTTGAAAACAATTCTAATTAATTAATTTTGCTATTACTACCTGCAGACAGATAAGGCACATAACACAACTTCAAATTACCGTTCAGGTATGCAACTAGGTTATATTAATTTTTATCTGCATGTCTTGTTCCGTTCAGGTTTAATTTTGAAAACAATTCTAATTAATTAATTTTGCTATTACTACCTGCAGACAGATAAGGCACATAACACAACTTCATTTTACCGTTCAGGTATGCAACTAGGTTATATTAATTTTTATCTGCATGTCTTGTTCCGTTCAGGTTTAATTTTGATAACAATTCTAATTATATAATTTTGCTATTACTACCTGCAGACAGATAAGGCACATAACACAACTTCAATTTACCGTTCAGGTATGCACCTAGGTTATATTAATTTTCTATCTGCATGTTTTGTTCCGTTCAGGTTTAATTTTGAATACAATTCTAATTAATTAATTTTGATATTAGTACCTGCAGACAGATAAGGCACATAACACAACTTCAATTTACCGTTCAGGTATGCAACTAGGTTATATTAATTTTTATCTGCATGTTTTGTTCCGTTCAGGTTTAATTTGAAAACAATTCTAATTAATTAATTTTGATATTACTACCTGCAGACAGATAAGGCACATAACACAACTTCAATTTACCGTTCAGGTATGTAACTAGGTTATATTAACTTTTATCTGCATGCCTTGTTCCGTTCAGGTTTAATTTTGAAAACAATTCTAATTAATTAATTTTGCCATTACCACCTGCAGACAGATAATGCACATAACACAACTTCAATTTACCGTTCAGGTATGCAGCTAGGTTATATTAATTTTTATCTGCATGTCTTGTTCCTTTGAGGTTTAATTTTGAAAACAATTCTAATTAATTAATTTTGCTATTACTACCTGCAGACAGATAAGGCACATAACACAACTTCAATTTACCGTTCAGGTATGCAACTAGGTTATATTAATTTTTATATGCATGTTTTGTTCCGTTCAGGTTTAATTTTGAAAACAATTCTAATTAATTAATTTTGCTATTACTACCTGCAGACAGATAAGGCACATAACACAACTTCAAATTACCGTTCAGGTATGCAACTAGGTTATATTAATTTTTATCTGCATGTCTTGTTCCGTTCAGGTTTAATTTTGAAAACAATTCTAATTAATTAATTTTGCTATTACTACCTGCAGACAGATAAGGCACATAACACAACTTCATTTTACCGTTCAGGTATGCAACTAGGTTATATTAATTTTTATCTGCATGTCTTGTTCCGTTCAGGTTTAATTTTGATAACAATTCTAATTATATAATTTTGCTATTACTACCTGCAGACAGATAAGGCACATAACACAACTTCAATTTACCGTTCAGGTATGCACCTAGGTTATATTAATTTTCTATCTGCATGTTTTGTTCCGTTCAGGTTTAATTTTGAATACAATTCTAATTAATTAATTTTGATATTAGTACCTGCAGACAGATAAGGCACATAACACAACTTCAATTTACCGTTCAGGTATGCAACTAGGTTATATTAATTTTTATCTGCATGTTTTGTTCCGTTCAGGTTTAATTTTGAAAACAATTCTAATTAATTAATTTTGATATTACTACCTGCAGACAGATAAGGCACATAACACAACTTCAATTTACCGTTCAGGTATGTAACTAGGTTATATTAACTTTTATCTGCATGCCTTGTTCCGTTCAGGTTTAATTTTGAAAACAATTCTAATTAATTAATTTTGCCATTACCACCTGCAGACAGATAATGCACATAACACAACTTCAATTTACCGTTCAGGTATGCAGCTAGGTTATATTAATTTTTATCTGCATGTCTTGTTCCTTTGAGGTTTAATTTTGAAAACAATTCTAATTAATTAATTTTGCTATTACTACCTGCAGACAGATAAGGCACATAACACAACTTCAATTTACCGTTCAGGTATGCATGTAGGTTATATTAATTTTTATCTGCATGTCTTGTTCCGTTCAGGTTTAATTTTGAAAACCATTCTAATTAATTAATTTTGCTATTAATACCTGCAGACAGATAAGGCACATAACACAACTTCAAATTACCGTTCAGGTATGCAACTGGGTTATATTAATTTTTATCTGCATGTCTTGATCCGTTCAGGTTTAATTTTGAAAACAATTCTAATTAATTAATTTTGCCATTACTACCTGCAGACAGATAAGGCACATAACACAACTTCAATTTACCGTTCAGGTATGCAACTAAGTTATATTAATTCTTATCTGCATGTCTTGTTCCGTTCAGGTTTAATTTTGAAAACAATTCTAATTAATTAATTTTGCTATTACTACCTGCAGACAGATAAGGCACATAACACAACTTCAATTTACCGTTCAGGTATGCAACTAGGTTATATTAATTTTTATCTGCATGTCTTGTTCCGTTCAGGTTTAATTTTGAAAACAATTCTAATTAATTAATTTTGCTATTACTACCTGCAGACAGATAAGGCACATAACACAACTTCAATTTACCGTTCAGGTATGCAACTAGGTTATATTAATTTTTATCTGCATGTCTTGTTCCGTTCAGGTTTAATTTTGAAAACAATTCTAATTAATTAATTTTGCTATTACTACCTGCAGACGGATAAGGCACATAACACAACTTCAATTTACCGTTCAGGTATGCAACTAAGTTATATTAATTTTTATCTGCATGTCCTGTTCCGTTGAGGTTTAATTTTGAAAACAATTCTAATTAATTAATTTTGCTATTACTACCTGCAGACAGATAAGGCACATAACACAACTTCAATTTACCGTTCAGGTATGCAACTAAGTTATATTAATTTTTATCTGCATGTCTTGTTCCGTTCAGGTTTAATTTTGAAAACAATTCTAATTAATTAATTTTGCTATTACTACCTGCGAACAGATAAGGCACATAACACAACTTCAATTTACCGTTTAGTTATGCAACTAGGTTATATTAATTTTTAATCTGCATGTCTTGTTCCGTTGAGGTTTAATTTTGACAACAATGCTAATTAATTAATTTTGCTATTACTACCTGCAGACAGATAAGGCACATAACACAACTTCAACTTACCGTTTAGTTATGCATCTAGGTTATATTAATTTTTATCTGCATGTCTTGTTCCGTTCAGGTTTAATTTTGAAAACAATTCTAACTAATTAATTTTGCTATTACTACCTGCAGACAGATAAGACACATAACATAACTTCAAATTACCGTTCATGTATGCAACTGGGTTATATTAATTTTTATCTGCATGTCGTGATCCGTTCAGGTTTAATTTTGAAAACAATTCTAAATAATTAATTTTGTCATTACTACCTGCAGACAGATAAGGCACATAACACAACTTTAATTTACCGTTCAGGTATGCAACTAAGTTATATTAATTCTTATCTGCATGTCTTGCTCCGTTCAGGTTTAATTTAGAAAACAATTCTAATTAATTAATTTTGCTATTACTACCTGCAAACAGATAAGGCACAAAACACAACTTCAATTTACCGTTTAGTTATGCAACTAGGTTATATTAATTTTTATCTGCATGTCTTGTTCCGTTGAGGTTTAATTTTGACAACAATTCTAATTAATTAATTTTGCTATTACTACCTGCAGACAGATAAGGCACATAACACAACTTCAATTTACCGTTCAGGTATGCAACTAGGTTATATTAATTTTTATCTGCATGTTTTGTTCCGTTCAGGTTTAATTTTGAAAACAATTCTAATTAATTAATTTTGCTATTACTACCTGCAGACAGATAAGGCACATAACACAACTTCAATTTACCGTTCAGGTATGCATCTAGGTTATATTAATTTTTATCTGCATGTCTTGTTCCGTTCAGGTTTAATTTTGAAAACAATTCTAATTAATTAATTTTGCAATTACTACCTGCAGACAGATAAGGCACATAACACAACTTCAAATTACCGTTCAGGTATGCAACTGGGTTATATTAATTTTTATCTGCATGTCTTGATCCGTTCAGGTTTAATTTTGAAAACAATTCTAATTAATTAATTTTGTCATTACTACCTGCAGACAGATAAGGCACATAACACAACTTCAATTTACCGTTCAGGTATGCAACTAAGTTATATTAATTCTTATCTGCATGTCTTGCTCCGTTCAGGTTTAATTTTGAAAACAATTCTAATTAATTAATTTTGCTATTACTACCTGCAGACAAATAAGGCACATAACACAACTTCAATTTACCGTTCAGGTATGCAACTACGTTATATTAATTTTTAGCTGCATGTCTTGTTCCGTTCAGGTTTAATTTTGAAAACAATTCTAATTAATTAATTTTGCTATTACTACCTGCAGACAGATAAGGCACATAACACAACTTCAATTTACCGTTCAGGTATGCAACTAGGTTATATTAATTTTTATCTGCATGTCTTGTTCCGTTCAGGTTTAATTTTGAAAACAATTCTAATTAATTAATTTTGCTATTACTACCTGCAGACAGATAAGGCACATAACACAACTTCAATTTACCGTTCAGGTATGCAACTAGGTTATATTAATTTTTATCTGCATGTCTTGTTCCGTTCAGGTTTAATTTTGAAAACAATTCTAATTATTAATTTTGCTATTACTACCTGCAGACAGATAAGGCACATAACACAACTTCAATTTACCGTTCAGGTACGCAACGAGGTTATATTAATTTTTATCTGAATGTTTTGTTCCGTTCAGGTATAATTTTAAAAACAATACTAATTAATTAATTTTGCCATTACTACCTGCAGACAGATAAGGCACATAACACAACTTCAATTTACCGTTCAGGTATGCAACTAGGTTATATTAATCTTTATCTGCATGTCTTGTTCCGTTCAGGTTTAATTTTGAAAACAATTCTAATTAATTAATCTTGCCATTACTACCTGCAGACAGATAAGTCACATAACACAAATTCAATTTACCGTTCAGGTATGCAACTAGGTTATATTAATTTTTATCTGCATGTTTTGTTCCGTTCAGGTTTAATTTTGAAAACAATTCTAATTAATTAATTTTGATATTACTACCTGCAGACAGATAAGGCACATAACACAACTACAATTTACCGTTTAGGTATGCAACTAGGTTATATTAATATTTATCTGCATGTTTTGTTCCGTTCGGGTTTAATTTTGAAAACAATTCTAATTAATTAATTTTGCTATTACTACCTGCAGACAGATAAGGCACATAACACAACTTCAATTTACCGTTCAGGTATGCAACTAGGTTATATTAATTTTTATATGAATGTTTTGTTCCGTTCAGGTTTAATTTTGAAAACAATTCTAATTAATTAATTTTGCTATTACTACCTGCAGACAGATAAGGCACATAACACAACTTCAAATTACCGTTCAGGTATGCAACTAGGTTATATTAATTTTTATCTGCATGTCTTGTTCCGTTCAGGTTTAATTTTGAAAACAATTCTAATTAATTAATTTTGCTATTACTACCTGCAGACAGATAAGGCACATAACACAACTTCATTTTACCGTTCAGGTATGCAACTAGGTTATATTAATTTTTATCTGCATGTCTTGTTCCGTTCAGGTTTAATTTTGATAACAATTCTAATTATATAATTTTGCTATTACTACCTGCAGACAGATAAGGCACATAACACAACTTCAATTTACCGTTCAGGTATGCACCTAGGTTATATTAATTTTCTATCTGCATGTTTTGTTCCGTTCAGGTTTAATTTTGAATACAATTCTAATTAATTAATTTTGATATTAGTACCTGCAGACAGATAAGGCACATAACACAACTTCAATTTACCGTTCAGGTATGCAACTAGGTTATATTAATTTTTATCTGCATGTTTTGTTCCGTTCAGGTTTAATTTTGAAAACAATTCTAATTAATTAATTTTGATATTACTACCTGCAGACAGATAAGGCACATAACACAACTTCAATTTACCGTTCAGGTATGTAACTAGGCTATATTAATTTTTATCTGCATGCCTTGTTCCGTTCAGGTTTAATTTTGAAAACAATTCTAATTAATTAATTTTGCCATTACCACCTGCAGACAGATAATGCACATAACACAACTTCAATTTACCGTTCAGGTATGCAGCTAGGTTATATTAATTTTTATCTGCATGTCTTGTTCCTTTGAGGTTTAATTTTGAAAACAATTCTAATTAATTAATTTTGCTATTACTACCTGCAGACAGATAAGGCACATAACACAACTTCAATTTACCGTTCAGGTATGCATGTAGGTTATATTAATTTTTATCTGCATGTCTTGTTCCGTTCAGGTTTAATTTTGAAAACCATTCTAATTAATTAATTTTGCTATTAATACCTGCAGACAGATAAGGCACATAACACAACTTCAAATTACCGTTCAGGTATGCAACTGGGTTATATTAATTTTTATCTGCATGTCTTGATCCGTTCAGGTTTAATTTTGAAAACAATTCTAATTAATTAATTTTGCCATTACTACCTGCAGACAGATAAGGCACATAACACAACTTCAATTTACCGTTCAGGTATGCAACTAAGTTATATTAATTCTTATCTGCATGTCTTGTTCCGTTCAGGTTTAATTTTGAAAACAATTCTAATTAATTAATTTTGCTATTACTACCTGCAGACAGATAAGGCACATAACACAACTTCAATTTACCGTTCAGGTATGCAACTAGGTTATATTAATTTTTATCTGCATGTCTTGTTCCGTTCAGGTTTAATTTTGAAAACAATTCTAATTAATTAATTTTGCTATTACTACCTGCAGACAGATAAGGCACATAACACAACTTCAATTTACCGTTCAGGTATGCAACTAGGTTATATTAATTTTTATCTGCATGTCTTGTTCCGTTCAGGTTTAATTTTGAAAACAATTCTAATTAATTAATTTTGCTATTACTACCTGCAGACGGATAAGGCACATAACACAACTTCAATTTACCGTTCAGGTATGCAACTAAGTTATATTAATTTTTATCTGCATGTCCTGTTCCGTTGCGGTTTAATTTTGAAAACAATTCTAATTAATTAATTTTGCTATTACTACCTGCAGACAGATAAGGCACATAACACAACTTCAATTTACCGTTCAGGTATGCAACTAAGTTATATTAATTTTTATCTGCATGTCTTGTTCCGTTCAGGTTTAATTTTGAAAACAATTCTAATTAATTAATTTTGCTATTACTACCTGCGAACAGATAAGGCACATAACACAACTTCAATTTACCGTTTAGTTATGCAACTAGGTTATATTAATTTTTAATCTGCATGTCTTGTTCCGTTGAGGTTTAATTTTGACAACAATGCTAATTAATTAATTTTGCTATTACTACCTGCAGACAGATAAGGCACATAACACAACTTCAACTTACCGTTTAGTTATGCATCTAGGTTATATTAATTTTTATCTGCATGTCTTGTTCCGTTCAGGTTTAATTTTGAAAACAATTCTAACTAATTAATTTTGCTATTACTACCTGCAGACAGATAAGACACATAACACAACTTCAAATTACCGTTCATGTATGCAACTGGGTTATATTAATTTTTATCTGCATGTCTTGATCCGTTCAGGTTTAATTTTGAAAACAATTCTAAATAATTAATTTTGTCATTACTACCTGCAGACAGATAAGGCACATAACACAACTTTAATTTACCGTTCAGGTATGCAACTAAGTTATATTAATTCTTATCTGCATGTCTTGCTCCGTTCAGGTTTAATTTAGAAAACAATTCTAATTAATTAATTTTGCTATTACTACCTGCAAACAGATAAGGCACAAAACACAACTTCAATTTACCGTTTAGTTATGCAACTAGGTTATATTAATTTTTATCTGCATGTCTTGTTCCGTTGAGGTTTAATTTTGACAACAATTCTAATTAATTAATTTTGCTATTACTACCTGCAGACAGATAAGGCACATAACACAACTTCAATTTACCGTTCAGGTATGCAACTAGGTTATATTAATTTTTATCTGCATGTTTTGTTCCGTTCAGGTTTAATTTTGAAAACAATTCTAATTAATTAATTTTGCTATTACTACCTGCAGACAGATAAGGCACATAACACAACTTCAATTTACCGTTCAGGTATGCATCTAGGTTATATTAATTTTTATCTGCATGTCTTGTTCCGTTCAGGTTTAATTTTGAAAACAATTCTAATTAATTAATTTTGCAATTACTACCTGCAGACAGATAAGGCACATAACACAACTTCAAATTACCGTTCAGGTATGCAACTGGGTTATATTAATTTTTATCTGCATGTCTTGATCCGTTCAGGTTTAATTTTGAAAACAATTCTAATTAATTAATTTTGTCATTACTACCTGCAGACAGATAAGGCACATAACACAACTTCAATTTACCGTTCAGGTATGCAACTAAGTTATATTAATTCTTATCTGCATGTCTTGCTCCGTTCAGGTTTAATTTTGAAAACAATTCTAATTAATTAATTTTGCTATTACTACCTGCAGACAGATAAGGCACATAACACAACTTCAATTTACCGTTCAGGTATGCAACTAGGTTATATTAATTTTTATCTGCATGTCTTGTTCCGTTCAGGTTTAATTTTGAAAACAATTCTAATTAATTAATTTTGCTATTACTACCTGCAGACAGATAAGGCACATAACACAACTTCAATTTACCGTTCAGGTATGCAACTAGGTTATATTAATTTTTATCTGCATGTCTTGTTCCGTTCAGGTTTAATTTTGAAAACAATTCTAATTAATTAATTTTGCTATTACTACCTGCAGACAGATAAGGCACATAACACAACTTCAATTTACCGTTCAGGTATGCAACTAGGTTATATTAATTTTTATCTGCATGTCTTGTTCCGTTCAGGTTTAATTTTGAAAACAATTCTAATTATTAATTTTGCTATTACTACCTGCAGACAGATAAGGCACATAACACAACTTCAATTTACCGTTCAGGTATGCAACTAGGTTATATTAATTTTTATCTGCATGTTTTGTTCCGTTCAGGTATAATTTTAAAAACAATACTAATTAATTAATTTTGCCATTACTACCTGCAGACAGATAAGGCACATAACACAACTTCAATTTACCGTTCAGGTATGCAACTAGGTTATATTAATCTTTATCTGCATGTCTTGTTCCGTTCAGGTTTAATTTTGAAAACAATTCTAATTAATTAATTTTGCCATTACTACCTGCAGACAGATAAGTCACATAACACAAATTCAATTTACCGTTCAGGTATGCAACTAGGTTATATTAATTTTTATCTGCATGTTTTGTTCCGTTCAGGTTTAATTTTGAAAACAATTCTAATTAATTAATTTTGATATTACTACCTGCAGACAGATAAGGCATATAACACAACTTCAATTTACCGTTCAGGTATGCAACTAGGTTATATTAATATTTATCTGCATGTTTTGTTCCGTTCGGGTTTAATTTTGAAAACAATTCTAATTAATTAATTTTGCTATTACTACCTGCAGACAGATAAGGCACATAACACAACTTCAATTTACCGTTCAGGTATGCAACTAGGTTATATTAATTTTTATCTGCATGTTTTGTTCCGTTCAGGTTTAATTTTGAAAACAATTCTAATTAATTAATTTTGCTATTACTACCTGCAGACAGATAAGGCACATAACACAACTTCAAATTACCGTTCAGGTATGCAACTAGGTTATATTAATTTTTATCTGCATGTCTTGTTCCGTTCAGGTTTAATTTTGAAAACAATTCTAATTAATTAATTTTGCTATTACTACCTGCAGACAGATAAGGCACATAACACAACTTCAATTTACCGTTCAGGTATGCAACTAGGTTATATTAATTTTTATCTGCATGTCTTGTTCCTTTGAGGTTTAATTTTGAAAACAATTCTAATTAATTAATTTTGCTATTACTACCTGCAGACAGATAAGGCACATAACACAACTTCATTTTACCGTTCAGGTATGCAACTAGGTTATATTAATTTTTATCTATATGTCTTGTTCCGTTCAGGTTTAATTTTGATAACAATTCTAATTATATAATTTTGCTATTACTACCTGCAGACAGATAAGGCACATAACACAACTTCAATTTACCGTTCAGGTATGCACCTAGGTTATATTAATTTTCTATCTGCATGTTTTGTTCCGTTCAGGTTTAATTTTGAAAACAATTCTAATTAATTAATTTTGATATTAGTACCTGCAGACAGATAAGGCACATAACACAACTTCAATTTACCGTTCAGGTATGCAACTAGGTTATATTAATTTTTATCTGCATGTCTTGTTCCTTTGAGGTTTAATTTTGAAAATAATTCTAATTAATTAATTTTGCTATTACTACCTGCAGACAGATAAGGCACATAACACAACTTCAATTTACCGTTCAGGTATGCATCTAGGTTATATTAATTTTTATCTGCATGTCTTGTTCCGTTCAGGTTTAATTTTGAAAACCATTCTAATTAATTAATTTTGCTATTAATACCTGCAGACAGATAAGGCACATAACACAACTTCAAATTACCGTTCAGGTATGCAACTGGGTTATATTAATTTTTATCTGCATGTCTTGATCCGTTCAGGTTTAATTTTGAAAACAATTCTAATTAATTAATTTTGCCATTACTACCTGCAGACAGATAAGGCACATAACACAACTTCAATTTACCGTTCAGGTATGCAACTAAGTTATATTAATTCTTATCTGCATGTCTTGTTCCGTTCAGGTTTAATTTTGACAACAATTCTAATTAATTAATTTTGCTATTACTACCTGTAGACAAATAAGGCACATAACACAACTTCAATTTACCGTTCATGTATGCAACTAAGTTATATTAATTTTTATCTGCATGTCTTGTTCCGTTCAGGTTTAATTTTGAAAACAATTCTAATTAATTAATTTTGCTATTACTACCTGCAGACAGATAAGGCACATAACACAACTTCAATTTACCGTTCAGGTATGCAACTAGGTTATATTAATTTTTATCTGCATGTCTTGTTCCGTTCAGGTTTAATTTTGAAAACAATTCTAATTAATTAATTTTGCTATTACTACCTGCAGACGGATAAGGCACATAACACAACTTCAATTTACCGTTCAGGTATGCAACTAAGTTATATTAATTTTTATCCGCATGTCCTGTTCCGTTGAGGTTTAATTTTGAAAACAATTCTAATTAATTAATTTTGCTATTACTATATGCAGACAGATAAGGCACATAACACAACTTCAATTTACCGTTCAGGTATGCAACTAAGTTATATTAATTTTTATCTGCATGTCTTGTTCCGTTCAGGTTTAATTTTGAATACAATTCTAATTAATTAATTTTGCTATTACTACCTGCAAACAGATAAGGCACATAACACAACTTCAATTTACCGTTTAGTTATGCAACTAGGTTATATTAATTTTTAATCTGCATGTCTTGTTCCGCTGAGGTTTAATTTTAACAACAATTCTAATTAATTAATTTTGCTATTACTACCTGCAGACAGATAAGGCACATAACACAACTTCAACTTACCGTTTAGTTATGCATCTAGGTTATATTAATTTTTATCTGCATGTCTTGTTCCGTTCAGGTTTAATTTTGAAAACAATTCTAATTAATTAATTTTGCTATTACTACCTGCAGACAGATAAGACACATAACACAACTTCAAATTACCGTTCAGGTATGCAACTGGGTTATATTAATTTTTATCTGCATGTCTTGATCCGTTCAGGTTTAATTTTGAAAACAATTCTAATTAATTAATTTTGTCATTACTACATGCAGACAGATAAGGCACATAACACAACTTTAATTTACCGTTCAGGTATGCAACTAAGTTATATTAATTCTTATCTGCATGTCTTGCTCCGTTCAGGTTTAATTTTGAAAACAATTCTAATTAATTAATTTTGCTATTACTACCTGCAAACAGATAAGGCACATAACACAACTTCAATTTACCGTTTAGTTATGCAACTAGGTTATATTATATTTTATCTGCATGTCTTGTTCCGTTGAGGTTTAATTTTGACAACAATTCTAATTAATTAATTTTGCTATTACTACCTGCAGACAGATAAGGCACATAACACAACTTCAATTTACCGTTCAGGTATGCAACTAGGTTATATTAATTTTTATCTGCATGTTTTGTTCCGTTCAGGTTTAATTTTGAAAACAATTCTAATTAATTAATTTTGCTATTACTACCTGCAGACAGATAAGGCACATAACACAACTTCAATTTACCGTTCAGGTATGCATCTAGGTTATATTAATTTTTATCTGCATGTCTTGTTCCGTTCAGGTTTAATTTTGAAAACAATTCTAATTAATTAATTTTGCAATTACTACCTGCAGACAGATAAGGCACATAACACAACTTCAAATTACCGTTCAGGTATGCAACTGGGTTAAATTAATTTTTATCTGCATGTCTTGATCCGTTCAGGTTTAATTTTGAAAACAATTCTAATTAATTAATTTTGCAATTACTACCTGCAGACAGATAAGGCACATAACACAACTTCAAATTACCGTTCAGGTATGCAACTGGGTTATATTAATTCTTATCTGCATGTCTTTCTCCGTTCAGGTTTAATTTTGAAAACAATTCTAATTAATTAATTTTGCTATTACTACCTGCAGACAAATAAGGCACATAACACAACTTCAATTTACCGTTTAGGTATGCAACTACGTTATATTAATTTTTATCTGCATGTCTTGTTCCGTTCAGGTTAAATTTTGAAAACAATTCTAATTAATTAATTTTGATATTACTACCTGCAGACAGATAAGGCACATAACACAACTTCAATTTACCGTTCAGGTATGCAACTAGGTTATATTAATATTTATCTGCATGTTTTGTTCCGTTCGGGTTTAATTTTGAAAACAATTCTAATTAATTAATTTTGCTATTACTACCTGCAGACAGATAGGGCACATAACACAACTTCAATTTACCGTTCAGGTATGCAACTAGGTTATATTAATTTTTATCTGCATGTTTTGTTCCGTTCAGGTTTAATTTTGAAAACAATTCTAATTAATTAATTTTGCTATTACTACCTGCAGACAGATAAGGCACATAACACAACTTCAAATTACCGTTCAGGTATGCAACTAGGTTATATTAATTTTTATCTGCATGTCTTGTTCCGTTCAGGTTTAATTTTGAAAACAATTCTAATTAATTAATTTTGCTATTACTACCTGCAGACAGATAAGGCACATAACACAACTTCAATTTACCGTTCAGGTATGCAACTAGGTTATATTAATTTTTATCTGCAAGTCTTGTTCCTTTGAGGTTTAATTTTGAAAACAATTCTAATTAATTAATTTTGCTATTACTACCTGCAGACAGATAAGGCACATAACACAACTTTATTTTACCGTTCAGGTATGCAACTAGGTTATATTAATTTTTATCTGCATGTCTTGTTCCGTTCAGGTTTAATTTTGAAAACAATTCTAATTAATTAATTTTGCTATTACTACCTGCAAACAGATAAGGCACATAACACAACTCCAATTTACCGTTTAGTTATGCAACTAGGTTATATTAATTTTTAATCTGCATGTCTTGTTCCGTTGAGGTTTAATTTTGACAACAATTCTAATTAATTAATTTTGCTATTACTACCTGCAGACAGATAAGGCACATAACACAACTTCAACTTACCGTTTAGTTATGCATCTAGGTTATATTAATTTTTATCTGCATGTCTTGTTCCGTTCAGGTTTAATTTTGAAAACAATTCTAATTAATTAATTTTGCTATTACTACCTGCAGACAGATAAGACACACAACACAACTTCAAATTACCGTTCAGGTATGCAACTGGGTTATATTAATTTTTATCTGCATGTCTTGATCCGTTCAGGTTTAATTTTGAAAACAATTCTAATTAATTAATTTTGTCATTACTACCTGCAGACAGATAAGGCACATAACACAACTTTAAATTACCGTTCAGGTATGCAACTAAGTTATATTATTTCTTATCTGCTTGTCTTGCTCCGTTCAGGTTTAATTTTGAAAACAATTCTAATTAATTAATTTTGCTATTACTACCTGCAAACAGATAAGGCACATAACACAACTTCAATTTACCGTTTAGTTATGCAACTAGGTTATATTAATTTTTATCTGCATGTCTTGTTCCGTTGAGGTTTAATTTTGACAACAATTCTAATTAATTAATTTTGCTATTACTACCTGCAGACAGATAAGGCACATAACACAACTTCAATTTACCGTTCAGGTATGCAACTAGGTTATATTAATTTTTATCTGCATGTTTTGTTCCGTTCAGGTTTAATTTTGAAAACAATTCTAATTAATTAATTTTGCTATTACTACCTGCAGACAGATAAGGCACATAACACAACTTCAATTTACCGTTCAGGTATGCAACTAAGTTATATTAATTCTTATCTGCATGTCTTGCTCCGTTCTGGTTTAATTTTGAAAACAATTCTAATTAATTAATTTTGCTATTACTACCTACAGACAGATAAGGCACATAACACAAGTTCAATTTACCGTTTAGGTATGCAACTAAGTTATATTAATTTTTATCTGCATGTTTTGTTCCGTTCAGGTTTAATTTTGAAAACAATTCTAATTAATTAATTTTGCTATTACTACCTACAGACAGATAAGGCACATAACACAAGTTCAATTTACCGTTTAGGTATGCAACTAGGTTATATTAATTTTTATCTGCATGTCTTGTTCCGTTGAGGTTTAATTTTGACAACAATTCTAACTAATTAATTTTGCTATTACTACCTGCAGACAGATAAGGCACATAACACAACTTCAATTTACCGTTCAGGTATGCAACTAGGTTATATTAATTTTTATCTGCATGTTTTGTTCCGTTCAGGTTTAATTTTGAAAACAATTCTAATTAATTAATTTTGCTATTACTACCTGCAGACAGATAAGGCACATAACACAACTTCAATTTACCGTTCAGGTATGCATCTAGGTTATATTAATTTTTATCTGCATGTCTTGTTCCGTTCAGGTTTAATTTTGAAAACAATTCTAATTAATTAATTTTGCAATTACTACCTGCAGACAGATAAGGCAACTTCAAATTACCGTTCAGGTATGCAACTGGGTTATATTAATTTTTATCTGCATGTCTTGATCCGTTCAGGTTTAATTTTGAAAACAATTCTAATTAATTAATTTTGTCATTACTACCTGCAGACAGATAAGGCACATAACACAACTTCAATTTACCGTTCAGGTATGCAACTAAGTTATATTAATTCTTATCTGCATGTCTTGCTCCGTTCAGGTTTAATTTTGAAAACAATTCTAATTAATTAATTTTGCTATTACTACCTGCAGACAAATAAGGCACATAACACAACTTCAATTTACCGTTCAGGTATGCAACTACGTTATATTAATTTTTATCTGCATGTCTTGTTCCGTTCAGGTTTAATTTTGAAAACAATTCTAATTAATTAATTTTACTATTACTACCTGCAGACAGATAAGGCACATAACACAACTTCAATTTACCGTTCAGGTATGCAACTAGGTTATATTAATTTTTATCTGCATGTCTTGTTCCGTTCAGGTTTAATTTTGAAAACAATTCTAATTAATTAATTTTGCTATTACTACCTGCAGACAGATAAGGCACATAACACAACTTCAATTTACCGTTCAGGTATGCAACTAGGTTATATTAATTTTTATCTGCATGTCTTGTTCCGCTCAGGTTTAATTTTGAAAATAATTCTAATTAATTAATTTTGCTATTACTACCTGCAGACAGATAAGGCACATAACACAACTTCAATTTACCGTTCAGGTACGCAACGAGGTTATATTAATTTTTATCTGAATGTTTTGTTCCGTTCAGGTATAATTTTAAAAACAATACTAATTAATTAATTTTGCCATTTCTACCTGCAGACAGATAAGGCACATAACACAACTTCAATTTACCGTTCAGGTATGCAACTAAGTTATATTAATTCTTATCTGCATGTCTTGCTCCGTTCTGGTTTAATTTTGAAAACAATTCTAATTAATTAATTTTGCTATTACTACCTACAGACAGATAAGGCACATAACACAAGTTCAATTTACCGTTTAGGTATGCAACTAAGTTATATTAATTTTTATCTGCATGTTTTGTTCCGTTCAGGTTTAATTTTGAAAACAATTCTAATTAATTAATTTTGCTATTACTACCTACAGACAGATAAGGCACATAACACAAGTTCAATTTACCGTTTAGGTATGCAACTAGGTTATATTAATTTTTATCTGCATGTCTTGTTCCGTTGAGGTTTAATTTTGACAACAATTCTAACTAATTAATTTTGCTATTACTACCTGCAGACAGATAAGGCACATAACACAACTTCAATTTACCGTTCAGGTATGCAACTAGGTTATATTAATTTTTATCTGCATGTTTTGTTCCGTTCAGGTTTAATTTTGAAAACAATTCTAATTAATTAATTTTGCTATTACTACCTGCAGACAGATAAGGCACATAACACAACTTCAATTTACCGTTCAGGTACGCAACGAGGTTATATTAATTTTTATCTGAATGTTTTGTTCCGTTCAGGTATAATTTTAAAAACAATACTAATTAATTAATTTTGCCATTTCTACCTCCAGACAGATAAGGCACATAACACAACTTCAATTTACCGTTCAGGTATGCAACTAGGTTATATTAATTTTTATCTGCATGTCTTGTTCCGCTCAGGTTTAATTTTGAAAATAATTCTAATTAATTAATTTTGCTATTACTACCTGCAGACAGATAAGGCACATAACACAACTTCAATTTACCGTTCAGGTACGCAACGAGGTTATATTAATTTTTATCTGAATGTTTTGTTCCGTTCAGGTATAATTTTAAAAACAATACTAATTAATTAATTTTGCCATTTCTACCTCCAGACAGATAAGGCACATAACACAACTTCAATTTACCGTTCAGGTATGCAACTACGTTATATTAATCTTTATCTGCATGTCTTGTTCCGTTCAGGTTTAATTTTGAAAACAATTCTAATTAATTAATTTTGCCATTACTACCTGCAGACAGATAAGTCACATAACACAAATTCAATTTACCGTTCAGGTATGCAACTAGGTTATATTAATTTTTATCTGCATGTCTTGTTCCGTTCAGGTTTAATTTTGAAAACAATTCTAATTAATTAATTTTGATATTACTACCTGCAGACAGATAAGGCACATAACACAACTTCAATTTACCGTTCAGGTATGCAACTAGGTTATATTAATATTTATCTGCATGTTTTGTTCCGTTCGGGTTTAATTTGAAAACAATTCTAATTAATTAATTTTGCTATTACTACCTGCAGACAGATAAGGCACATAACACAACTTCAATTTACCGTTCAGGTATGCAACTAGGTTATATTAATTTTTATCTGCATGTTTGTTCCGTTCAGGTTTAATTTTGAAAACAATTCTAATTAATTAATTTTGCTATAACTACCTGCAGACAGATAAGGCACATAACACAACTTCAAATTACCGTTCAGGTATGCAACTAGGTTATATTAATTTTTATCTGCATGTCTTGTTCCGTTCAGGTTTAATTTGAAAACAATTCTAATTAATTAATTTTGCTATTACTACCTGCAGACAGATAAGGCACATAACACAACTTCAATTTACCGTTCAGGTATGCAACTAGGTTATATTAATTTTTATCTGCAAGTCTTGTTCCTTTGAGGTTTAATTTTGAAAACAATTCTAATTAATTAATTTTGCTATTACTACCTGCAGACAGATAAGGCACATAACACAACTTTATTTTACCGTTCAGTATGCAACTAGGTTATATTAATTTTTATCTGCATGTCTTGTTCCGTTCAGGTTTAATTTTGAAAACAATTCTAATTAATTAATTTTGCTATTACTACCTGCAAACAGATAAGGCACATAACACAACTCCAATTTACCGTTTAGTTATGCAACTAGGTTATATTAATTTTTATCTGCATATCTTGTTCCGTTGAGGTTTAATTTTGACAACAATTCTAATTAATTAATTTTGCTATTACTACCTGCAGACAGATAAGGCACATAACACAACTTCAACTTACCGTTTAGTTATGCATCTAGGTTATATTAATTTTTATCTGCATGTCTTGTTCCGTTCAGGTTTAATTTTGAAAACAATTCTAATTAATTAATTTTGCTATTACTAAATGCAGACAGATAAGACACATAACACAACTTCAAATTACCGTTCAGGTATGCAACTGGGTTATATTAATTTTTATCTGCATGTCTTGATCCGTTCAGGTTTAATTTTGAAAACAATTCTAATTAATTAATTTTGTCATTACTACCTGCAGACAGATAAGGCACATAACACAACTTTAAATTACCGTTCAGGTATGCAACTAAGTTATATTAATTCTTATCTGCATGTCTTGCTCCGTTCAGGTTTAATTTGAAAACAATTCTAATTAATTAATTTTGCTATTACTACCTGCAAACAGATAAGGCACATAACACAACTTCAATTTACCGTTTAGTTATGCAACTAGGTTATATTAATTTTTATCTGCATGTCTTGTTCCGTTGAGGTTTAATTTGACAACAATTCTAATTAATTAATTTTGCTATTACTACCTGCAGACAGATAAGGCACATAACACAACTTCAATTTACCGTTCAGGTATGCAACTAGGTTATATTAATTTTTATCTGCATGTTTTGTTCCGTTCAGGTTTAATTTTGAAAACAATTCTAATTAATTAATTTTGCTATTACTACCTGCAGACAGATAAGGCACATAACACAACTTCAATTTACCGTTCAGGTATGCATCTAGGTTATATTAATTTTTATCTGCATGTCTTGTTCCGTTCAGGTTTAATTTTGAAAACAATTCTAATTAATTAATTTTGCAATTACTACCTGCAGACAGATAAGGCACATAACACAACTTCAAATTACCATTCAGGTATGCAACTGGGTTAAATTAATTTTTATCTGCATGTCTTGATCCGTTCAGGTTTAATTTTGAAAACAATTCTAATTAATTAATTTTGTCATTACTACCTGCAGACAGATAAGGCACATAACACAACTTCAATTTACCGTTCAGGTATGCAACTAAGTTATATTAATTCTTATCTGCATGTCTTGCTCCGTTCAGGTTTAATTTTGAAAACAATTCTAATTAATTAATTTTGCTATTACTACCTGCAGACAGATAAGGCACATAACACATCTTCAATTTACCGTTCAGGTATGCAACTAGGTTATATTAATTTTTATCTGCATGTTTTGTTCCGTTCAGGTTTAATTTGAAAACAATTCTAATTAATTAATTTTGCTATTACTACCTGCAGACAGATAAGGCACATAACACAACTTCAAATTACCGTTCAGGTATGCAACTAGGTTATATTAATTTTATCTGCATGTCTTGTTCCGTTCAGGTTTAATTTTGAAAACAATTCTAATTAATTAATTTTGCTATTACTACCTGCAGACAGATAAGGCACATAACACAACTTCAATTTACCGTTCAGGTATGCAACTAGGTTATATTAATTTTTATCTGCAAGTCTTGTTCCTTTGAGGTTTAATTTTGAAAACAATTCTAATTAATTAATTTTGCTATTACTACCTGCAGACAGATAAGGCACATAACACAACTTCAACTTACCGTTTAGTTATGCATCTAGGTTATATTAATTTTTATCTGCATGTCTTGTTCCGTTCAGGTTTAATTTTGAAAACAATTCTAATTAATTAATTTTGCTATTACTAAATGCAGACAGATAAGACACATAACACAACTTCAAATTACCGTTCAGGTATGCAACTGGGTTATATTAATTTTTATCTGCATGTCTTGATCCGTTGAGGTTTAATTTTGACAACAATTCTAATTAATTAATTTTGCTATTACTAACTGCAGACAGATAAGGCACATAACACAACTTCAACTTACCGTTTAGTTATGCATCTAGGTTATATTAATTTTTATCTGCATGTCTTGTTCCGTTCAGGTTTAATTTTGAAAACAATTCTAATTAATTAATTTTGCTATTACTAAATGCAGACAGATAAGACACATAACACAACTTCAAATTACCGTTCAGGTATGCAACTGGGTTATATTAATTTTTATCTGCATGTCTTGATCCGTTCAGCTTTAATTTTGAAAACAATTCTAATTAATTAATTTTGTCATTACTACCTGCAGACAGATAAGGCACATAACACAACTTTAAATTACCGTTCAGGTATGCAACTAAGTTATATTAATTCTTATCTGCATGTCTTGCTCCGTTCAGGTTTAATTTTGAAAACAATTCTAATTAATTAATTTTGCTATTACTACCTGCAAACAGATAAGGCACATAACACAACTTCAATTTACCGTTTAGTTATGCAACTAGGTTATATTAATTTTTATCTGCATGTCTTGTTCCGTTGAGGTTTAATTTTGACAACAATTCTAATTAATTAATTTTGCTATTACTACCTGCAGACAGATAAGGCACATAACACAACTTCAATTTACCGTTCAGGTATGCAACTAGGTTATATTAATTTTTATCTGCATGTTTTGTTCCGTTCAGGTTTAATTTTGAAAACAATTCTAATTAATTAATTTTGCTATTACTACCTGCAGACAGATAAGGCACATAACACAACTTCAATTTACCGTTCAGGTATGCATCTAGGTTATATTAATTTTTATCTGCATGTCTTGTTCCGTTCAGGTTTAATTTTGAAAACAATTCTAATTAATTAATTTTGCAATTACTACCTGCAGACAGATAAGGCACATAACACAACTTCTAATTACCGTTCAGGTATGCAACTGGGTTAAATTAATTTTAATCTGCATGTCTTGATCCGTTCAGGTTTAATTTTGAAAACAATTCTAATTAATTAATTTTGTCATTACTACCTGCAGACAGATAAGGCACATAACACAACTTCAATTTACCGTTCAGGTATGCAACTAAGTTATATTAATTCTTATCTGCATGTCTTGCTCCGTTCTGGTTTAATTTTGAAAACAATTCTAATTAATTAATTTTGCTATTACTACCTACAGACAGATAAGGCACATAACACAAGTTCAATTTACCGTTTAGGTATGCAACTAAGTTATATTAATTTTTATCTGCATGTTTTGTTCCGTTCAGGTTTAATTTTGAAAACAATTCTAATTAATTAATTTTGCTATTACTACCTACAGACAGATAAGGCACATAACACAAGTTCAATTTACCGTTTAGGTATGCAACTAGGTTATATTAATTTTTATCTGCATGTCTTGTTCCGTTGAGGTTTAATTTTGACAACAATTTTAATTAATTAATTTTGCTATTACTACCTGCAGACAGATAAGGCACATAACACAACTTCAATTTACCGTTCAGGTATGCAACTAGGTTATATTAATTTTTATCTGCATGTTTTGTTCCGTTCAGGTTTAATTTTGAAAACAATTCTAATTAATTAATTTTGCTATTACTACCTGCAGACAGATAAGGCACATAACACAACTTCAATTTACCGTTCAGGTATGCATCTAGGTTATATTAATTTTTATCTGCATGTCTTGTTCCGTTCAGGTTTAATTTTGAAAACAATTCTAATTAATTAATTTTGCAATTACTACCTGCAGACAGATAAGGCACATAACACAACTTCAAATTACCGTTCAGGTATGCAACTGGGTTATATTAATTTTTATCTGCATGTCTTGATCCGTTCAGCTTTAATTTTGAAAACAATTCTAATTAATTAATTTTGTCATTACTACCTGCAGACAGATAAGGCACATAACACAACTTCAATTTACCGTTCAGGTATGCAACTAAGTTATATTAATTCTTATCTGCATGTCTTGCTCCGTTCAGGTTTAATTTTGAAAACAATTCTAATTAATTAATTTTGCTATTACTACCTGCAGACAAATAAGGCACATAACACAACTTCAATTTACCGTTCAGGTATGCAACTACGTTATATTAATTTTTATCTGCATGTCTTGTTCCGTTCAGGTTTAATTTTAAAAACATTTCTAATTAGTTAATTTTGCTATTACTACCTGCAGACAGATAAGGCACATAACACAACTTCAATTTACCGTTCAGGTATGCAACTAGGTTATATTAATTTTTATCTGCATGTCTTGTTCCGTTCAGGTTTAATTTTGAAAACAATTCTAATTAATTAATTTTGCTATTACTACCTGCAGACAGATAAGGCACATAACACAACTTCAATTTACCGTTCAGGTATGCAACTAGGTTATATTAATTTTTATCTGCATGTCTTGTTCCGTTCAGGTTTAATTTTGAAAATAATTCTAATTAATTAATTTTGCTATTACTACCTGCAGACAGATAAGGCACATAACACAACTTCAATTTACCGTTCAGGTACGCAACGAGGTTATATTAATTTTTATCTGAATGTTTTGTTCCGTTCAGGTATAATTTTAAAAACAATACTAATTAATTAATTTTGCCATTACTACCTGCAGACAGATAAGGCACATAACACAACTTCAATTTACCGTTCAGGTATGCAACTAGGTTATACTAATCTTTATCTGCATGTCTTGTTCCGTTCAGGTTTAATTTTGAAAACAATTCTAATTAATTAATTTTGCCATTACTACCTGCAGACAGATAAGTCACATAACACAAATTCAATTTACCGTTCAGGTATGCAACTAGGTTATATTAATTTTTATCTGCATGTTTTGTTCCGTTCAGGTTTAATTTTGAAAACAATTCTAATTAATTAATTTTGATATTACTACCTGCAGACAGATAAGGCACATAACACAACTTCAATTTACCGTTCAGGTATGCAACTAGGTTATATTAATATTTATCTGCATGTTTTGTTCCGTTCGGGTTTAATTTTGAAAACAATTCTAATTAATTAATTTTGCTATTACTACCTGCAGACAGATAAGGCACATAACACAACTTCAATTTACCGTTCAGGTATGCAACTAGGTTATATTAATTTTTATCTGCATGTTTTGTTCCGTTCAGGTTTAATTTTGAAAACAATTCTAATTAATTAATTTTGCTATTACTACCTGCAGACAGATAAGGCACATAACACAACTTCAAATTACCGTTCAGGTATGCAACTAGGTTATATTAATTTTTATCTGCATGTCTTGTTCCGTTCAGGTTTAATTTTGAAAACAATTCTAATTAATTAATTTTGCTATTACTACCTGCAGACAGATAAGGCACATAACACAACTTCAATTTACCGTTCAGGTATGCAACTAGGTTATATTAATTTTTATCTGCAAGTCTTGTTCCTTTGAGGTTTAATTTGAAAACAATTCTAATTAATTAATTTTGCTATTACTACCTGCAGACAGATAAGGCACATAACACAACTTTATTTTACCGTTCAGGTATGCAACTAGGTTATATTAATTTTTATCTGCATGTCTTGTTCCGTTCAGGTTTAATTTTGAAAACAATTCTAATTAATTAATTTTGCTATTACTACCTGCAAACAGATAAGGCACATAACACAACTCCAATTTACCGTTTAGTTATGCAACTAGGTTATATTAATTTTTAATCTGCATGTCTTGTTCCGTTGAGGTTTAATTTTGACAACAATTCTAATTAATTAATTTTGCTATTACTACCTGCAGACAGATAAGGCACATAACACAACTTCAACTTACCGTTTAGTTATGCATCTAGGTTATATTAATTTTTATCTGCATGTCTTGTTCCGTTCAGGTTTAATTTTGAAAACAATTCTAATTAATTAATTTTGCTATTACTAAATGCAGACAGATAAGACACATAACACAACTTCAAATTACCGTTCAGGTATGCAACTGGGTTATATTAATTTTTATCTGCATGTCTTGATCCGTTCAGGTTTAATTTTGAAAACAATTCTAATTAATTAATTTTGTCATTACTACCTGCAGACAGATAAGGCACATAACACAACTTTAAATTACCGTTCAGGTATGCAACTAAGTTATATTAATTCTTATCTGCATGTCTTGCTCCGTTCAGGTTTAATTTTGAAAACAATTCTAATTAATTAATTTTGCTATTACTACCTGCAAACAGATAAGGCACATAACACAACTTCAATTTACCGTTTACTTATGCAACTACGTTATATTAATTTTTATCTGCATGTCTTGTTCCGTTGAGGTTTAATTTTGACAACAATTCTAATTAATTAATTTTGCTATTACTACCTGCAGACAGATAAGGCACATAACACAGCTTCAATTTACCGTTCAGGTATGCAACTAAGTTATATTAATTCTTATCTGCATGTCTTGCTCCGTTCTGGTTTAATTTTGAAAACAATTCTAATTAATTAATTTTGCTATTACTACCTACAGACAGATAAGGCACATAACACAAGTTCAATTTACCGTTTAGGTATGCAACTAAGTTATATTAATTTTTATCTGCATGTTTTGTTCCGTTCAGGTTTAATTTTGAAAACAATTCTAATTAATTAATTTTGCTATTACTACCTACAGACAGATAAGGCACATAACACAAGTTCAATTTACCGTTTAGGTATGCAACTAGGTTATATTAATTTTTATCTGCATGTCTTGTTCCGTTGAGGTTTAATTTTGACAACAATTCTAATTAATTAATTTTGCTATTACTACCTGCAGACAGATAAGGCACATAACACAACTTCAATTTACCGTTCAGGTATGCAACTAGGTTATATTAATTTTTATCTGCATGTTTTGTTCCGTTCAGGTTTAATTTTGAAAACAATTCTAATTAATTAATTTTGCTATTACTACCTGCAGACAGATAAGGCACATAACACAACTTCAATTTACCGTTCAGGTATGCAATTAAGTTATATTAATCTTTATCTGCATGTCTTGTTCCGTTCAGGTTTAATTTTGAAAACAATTCTAATTAATTAATTTTGCTATTACTACCTGCAGACGGATAAGGCACATAACACAACTTCAATTTACCGTTCAGGTATGCAACTAAGTTATATTAATTTTTATGTGCATGTTTTGTTCCGTTGAGGTTTAATTTTGAAAACAATTCTAATTAATTAATTTTGCTATTACTACCTGCAGACAGATAAGGCACATAACACAACTTTAATTTACCGTTCAAGTATGCAACTAAGTTATATTAATTTTTATCTGCATATCTTGTTCCGTTCAGGTTTAATTTTGAAAACAATTCTAATTAATTAATTTTGCAATTACTACCTGCAGACAGATAAGGCACATAACACAACTTCAATTTACCGTTCAGGTATGCATCTAGGTTATATTAATTTTTATCTGCATGTCTTGTTCCGTTCAGGTTTAATTTTGAAAACATTCTAATTAATTAATTTTGCAATTACTACCTGCAGACAGATAAGGCACATAACACAACTTCAAATTACCGTTCAGGTATGCAACTGGGTTATATTAATTTTTATCTGCATGTCTTGGTCCGTTCAGGTTTAATTTTGAAAACAATTCTAATTAATTAATTTTGTCATTACTACCTGCAAGGCACATAACACAACTTCAATTTACCGTTCAGGTATGCAACTAAGTTATATTAATTCTTATCTGCATGTCTTGCTCCGTTCAGGTTTAATTTTGAAAACAATTCTAATTAATTAATTTTGCTATTACTACCTGCAGACAAATAAGGCACATAACACAACTTCAATTTTCCGTTCAGGTATGCAACTACGTTATATTAATTTTTATCTGCATGTCTTGTTCCGTTCAGGTTTAATTTTGAAAACAATTCTAATTAATTAATTTTGCTATTACTACCTGCAGACAGATAAGGCACATAACACAACTTCAATTTACCGTTCAGGTATGCAACTAGGTTATATTAATTTTTATCTGCATGTCTTGTTCCGTTCAGGTTTAATTTTGAAAACAATTCTAATTAATTAATTTTGCTATTACTACCTGCAGACAGATAAGGCACATAACACAACTTCAATTTACCGTTCAGGTATGCAACTAAGTTATATTAATTTTTATCTGCATGTCTTGTTCCGTTCAGGTTTAATTTTGAAAATAATTCTAATTAATTAATTTTGCTATTACTACCTGCAGACAGATAAGGCACATAACACAACTTCAATTTACCGTTCAGGTACGCAACGAGGTTATATTAATTTTTATCTGAATGTTTTGTTCCGTTCAGGTATAATTTTAAAAACAATACTAATTAATTAATTTTGCCATTACTACCTGCAGACAGATAAGGCACATAACACAACTTCAATTTACCGTTCAGGTATGCAACTAGGTTATACTAATCTTTATCTGCATGTCTTGTTCCGTTCAGGTTTAATTTTGAAAACAATTCTAATTAATTAATTTTGCCATTACTACCTGCAGACAGATAAGTCACATAACACAAATTCAATTTACCGTTCAGGTATGCAACTAGGTTATATTAATTTTTATCTGCATGTTTTGTTCCGTTCAGGTTTAATTTTGAAAACAATTCTAATTAATTAATTTTGATATTACTACCTGCAGACAGATAAGGCACATAACACAACTTCAATTTACCGTTCAGGTATGCAACTAGGTTATATTAATATTTATCTGCATGTTTTGTTCCGTTCGGGTTTAATTTTGAAAACAATTCTAATTAATTAATTTTGCTATTACTACCTGCAGACAGATAAGGCACATAACACAACTTCAATTTACCGTTCAGGTATGCAACTAGGTTATATTAATTTTTATCTGCATGTTTTGTTCCGTTCAGGTTTAATTTTGAAAACAATTCTAATTAATTAATTTTGCTATTACTACCTGCAGACAGATAAGGCACATAACACAACTTCAAATTACCGTTCAGGTATGCAACTAGGTTATATTAATTTTTATCTGCATGTCTTGTTCCGTTCAGGTTTAATTTTGAAAACAATTCTAATTAATTAATTTTGCTATTACTACCTGCAGACAGATAAGGCACATAACACAACTTCAATTTACCGTTCAGGTATGCAACTAGGTTATATTAATTTTTATCTGCAAGTCTTGTTCCTTTGAGGTTTAATTTTGAAAACAATTCTAATTAATTAATTTTGCTATTACTACCTGCAGACAGATAAGGCACATAACACAACTTTATTTTACCGTTCAGGTATGCAACTAGGTTATATTAATTTTTATCTGCATGTCTTGTTCCGTTCAGGTTTAATTTTGAAAACAATTCTAATTAATTAATTTTGCTATTACTACCTGCAAACAGATAAGGCACATAACACAACTCCAATTTACCGTTTAGTTATGCAACTAGGTTATATTAATTTTTAATCTGCATGTCTTGTTCCGTTGAGGTTTAATTTTGACAACAATTCTAATTAATTAATTTTGCTATTACTACCTGCAGACAGATAAGGCACATAACACAACTTCAACTTACCGTTTAGTTATGCATCTAGGTTATATTAATTTTTATCTGCATGTCTTGTTCCGTTCAGGTTTAATTTTGAAAACAATTCTAATTAATTAATTTTGCTATTACTAAATGCAGACAGATAAGACACATAACACAACTTCAAATTACCGTTCAGGTATGCAACTGGGTTATATTAATTTTTATCTGCATGTCTTGATCCGTTGAGGTTTAATTTTGACAACAATTCTAATTAATTAATTTTGCTATTACTAACTGCAGACAGATAAGGCACATAACACAACTTCAACTTACCGTTTAGTTATGCATCTAGGTTATATTAATTTTTATCTGCATGTCTTGTTCCGTTCAGGTTTAATTTTGAAAACAATTCTAATTAATTAATTTTGCTATTACTAAATGCAGACAGATAAGACACATAACACAACTTCAAATTACCGTTCAGGTATGCAACTGGGTTATATTAATTTTTATCTGCATGTCTTGATCCGTTCAGGTTTAATTTTGAAAACAATTCTAATTAATTAATTTTGTCATTACTACCTGCAGACAGATAAGGCACATAACACAACTTTAAATTACCGTTCAGGTATGCAACTAAGTTATATTAATTCTTATCTGCATGTCTTGCTCCGTTCAGGTTTAATTTTGAAAACAATTCTAATTAATTAATTTTGCTATTACTACCTGCAAACAGATAAGGCACATAACACAACTTCAATTTACCGTTTAGTTATGCAACTAGGTTATATTAATTTTTATCTGCATGTCTTGTTCCGTTGAGGTTTAATTTTGACAACAATTCTAATTAATTAATTTTGCTATTACTACCTGCAGACAGATAAGGCACATAACACAACTTCAATTTACCGTTCAGGTATGCAACTAGGTTATATTAATTTTTATCTGCATGTTTTGTTCCGTTCAGGTTTAATTTTGAAAACAATTCTAATTAATTAATTTTGCTATTACTACCTGCAGACAGATAAGGCACATAACACAACTTCAATTTACCGTTCAGGTATGCATCTAGGTTATATTAATTTTTATCTGCATGTCTTGTTCCGTTCAGGTTTAATTTTGAAAACAATTCTAATTAATTAATTTTGTAATTACTACCTGCAGACAGATAAGGCACATAACACAACTTCAAATTACCGTTCAGGTATGCAACTGGGTTAAATTAATTTTTATCTGCATGTCTTGATCCGTTCAGGTTTAATTTTGAAAACAATTCTAATTAATTAATTTTGTCATTACTACCTGCAGACAGAAAGGCACATAACACAACTTCAATTTACCGTTCAGGTATGCAACTAAGTTATATTAATTCTTATCTGCATGTCTTGCTCCGTTCAGGTTTAATTTTGAAAACAATTCTAATTAATTAATTTTGCTATTACTACCTGCAGACAAATAAGGCACATAACACAACTTCAATTTACCGTTCAGGTATGCAACTACGTTATATTAATTTTTATCTGCATGTCTTGTTCCGTTCAGGTTTAATTTTGAAAACAATTCTAATTAATTAATTTTGCTATTACTACCTGCAGACAGATAAGGCACATAACACAACTTCAATTTACCGTTCAGGTATGCAACTAGGTTATATTAATATTTATCTGCATGTTTTGTTCCGTTCGGGTTTAATTTTGAAAACAATTCTAATTAATTAATTTTGCTATTACTACCTGCAGACAGATAAGTCACATAACACAAATTCAATTTACCGTTCAGGTACGCAACGAGGTTATATTAATTTTTATCTGAATGTTTTGTTCCGTTCAGGTATAATTTTAAAAACAATACTAATTAATTAATTTTGCCATTACTACCTGCAGACAGATAAGGCACATAACACAACTTCAATTTACCGTTCAGGTATGCAACTAGGTTATATTAATCTTTATCTGCATGTCTTGTTCCGTTCAGGTTTAATTTTGAAAACAATTCTAATTAATTAATTTTGCCATTACTACCTGCAGACAGATAAGTCACATAACACAAATTCAATTTGCCGTTCAGGTATGCAACTAGGTTATATTAATTTTTATCTGCATGTTTTGTTCCGTTCAGGTTTAATTTTGAAAACAATTCTAATTAATTAATTTTGATATTACTACCTGCAGACAGATAAGGCACATAACACAACTTCAATTTACCGTTCAGGTATGCAACTAGGTTATATTAATATTTATCTGCATGTTTTGTTCCGTTCGGGTTTAATTTTGAAAACAATTCTAATTAATTAATTTTGCTATTACTACCTGCAGACAGATAAGGCACATAACACAACTTCAATTTACCGTTCAGGTATGCAACTAGGTTATATTAATTTTTATATGCATGTTTTGTTCCGTTCAGGTTTAATTTTGAAAACAATTCTAATTAATTAATTTTGCTATTACTACCTGCAGACAGATAAGGCACATAACACAACTTCAAATTACCGTTCAGGTATGCAACTAGGTTATATTAATTTTTATCTGCATGTCTTGTTCCGTTCAGGTTAAATTTTGAAAACAATTCTAATTAATTAATTTTGCTATTACTACCTGCAGACAGATAAGGCACATAACACAACTTCATTTTACCGTTCAGGTATGCAACTAGGTTATATTAATTTTTATCTGCATGTCTTGTTCCGTTCAGGTTTAATTTTGATTACAATTCTAATTATATAATTTTGCTATTACTACCTGCAGACAGATAAGGCACATAACACAACTTCAATTTACCGTTCAGGTATGCACCTAGGTTATATTAATTTTCTATCTGCATGTTTTGTTCCGTTCAGGTTTAATTTTGAATACAATTCTAATTAATTAATTTTGATATTAGTACCTGCAGACAGATAAGGCACATAACACAACTTCAATTTACCGTTCAGGTATGCAACTAGGTTATATTAATTTTTATCTGCATGTTTTGTTCCGTTCAGGTTTAATTTTGAAAACAATTCTAATTAATTAATTTTGATATTACTACCTGCAGACAGATAAGGCACATAACACAACTTCAATTTACCGTTCAGGTATGTAACTAGGTTATATTAATTTTTATCTGCATGCCTTGTTCCGTTCAGGTTTAATTTTGAAAACAATTCTAATTAATTAATTTTGCCATTACCACCTGCAGACAGATAATGCACATAACACAACTTCAATTTACCGTTCAGGTATGCAACTAGGTTATATTAATTTTTATCTGCATGTCTTGTTCCTTTGAGGTTTAATTTTGAAAACAATTCTAATTAATTAATTTTGCTATTACTACCTGCAGACAGATAAGGCACATAACACAACTTCAATTTACCGTTCAGGTATGCATCTAGGTTATATTAATTTTTATCTGCATGTCTTGTTCCGTTCAGGTTTAATTTTGAAAACCATTCTAATTAATTAATTTTGCTATTAATACCTGCAGACAGATAAGGCACATAACACAACTTCAAATTACCGTTCAGGTATGCAACTGGGTTATATTAATTTTTATCTGCATGTCTTGATCCGTTCAGGTTTAATTTTGAAAACAATTCTAATTAATTAATTTTGCCATTACTACCTGCAGACAGATAAGGCACATAACACAACTTCAATTTACCGTTCAGGTATGCAACTAAGTTATATTAATTCTTATCTGCATGTCTTGTTCCGTTCAGGTTTAATTTTGACAACAATTCTAATTAATTAATTTTGCTATTACTACCTGTAGACAAATAAGGCACATAACACAACTTCAATTTACCGTTCATGTATGCAACTATGTTATATTAATTTTTATCTGCATGTCTTGTTCCGTTCAGGTTTAATTTTGAAAACAATTCTAATTAATTAATTTTGCTATTACTACCTGCAGACAGATAAGGCACATAACACAACTTCAATTTACCGTTCAGGTATGCAACTAGGTTATATTAATTTTTATCTGCATGTTTTGTTCCGTTCAGGTTTAATTTTGAAAACAATTCTAATTAATTAATTTTGCTATTACTACCTGCAGACAGATAAGGCACATAACACAACTTCAATTTACCGTTCAGGTATGCAACTAGGTTATATTAATTTTTATCTGCATGTGTTGTTCCTTTGAGGTTTAATTTTGAAAACAATTCTAATTAATTAATTTTGCTATTATTACCTGCAGACAGATAAGGCACATAACACAACTTCAATTTACCGTTCAGGTATGCAACTAGGTTATATTAATTTTTATCTGCATGTCTTGTTCCGTTCAGGTTTAATTTTGATAACAATTGTAATTATATAATTTTGCTATTACTACCTGCAGACAGATAAGGCACATAACACAACTTCAATTTACCGTTCAGGTATGCACCTAGGTTATATTAATTTTCTATCTGCATGTTTTGTTCCGTTCAGGTTTAATTTTGAAAACAATTCTAATTAATTAATTTTGATATTAGTACCTGCAGACAGATAAGGCACATAACACAACTTCAATTTACCGTTCAGGTATGCAACTAGGTTATATTAATTTTTATCTGCATGTTTTGTTCCGTTCAGGTTTAATTTTGAAAACAATTCTAATTAATTAATTTTGATATTACTACCTGCAGACAGATAAGGCACATAACACAACTTCAATTTACCGTTCAGGTATGCAACTAGGTTATATTAATTTTTATCTGCATGCCTTGTTCCGTTCAGGTTTAATTTTGAAAACAATTCTAATTAATTAATTTTGCCATTACCACCTGCAGACAGATAATGCACATAACACAACTTCAATTTACCGTTCAGGTATGCAACTAGGTTATATTAATTTTTATCTGCATGTCTTGTTCCTTTGAGGTTTAATTTTGAAAACAATTCTAATTAATTAATTTTGCTATTACTACCTGCAGACAGATAAGGCACATAACACAACTTCAATTTACCGTTCAGGTATGCATCTAGGTTATATTAATTTTTATCTGCATGTCTTGTTCCGTTCAGGTTTAATTTTGAAAACCATTCTAATTAATTAATTTTGCTATTAATACCTGCAGACAGATAAGGCACATAACACAACTTCAAATTACCGTTCAGGTATGCAACTGGGTTATATTAATTTTTATCTGCATGTCTTGATCCGTTCAGGTTTAATTTTGAAAACAATTCTAATTAATTAATTTTGCCATTACTACCTGCAGACAGATAAGGCACATAACACAACTTCAATTTACCGTTCAGGTATGCAACTAAGTTATATTAATTCTTATCTGCATGTCTTGTTCCGTTCAGGTTTAATTTTGACAACAATTCTAATTAATTAATTTTGCTATTACTACCTGCAGACACATAAGGCACATAACACAACTTCAATTTACCGTTCATGTATGCAACTAAGTTATATTAATTTTTATCTGCATGTCTTGTTCCGTTCAGGTTTAATTTTGAAAACAATTCTAATTAATTAATTTTGCTATTACTACCTGCAGACAGATAAGGCACATAACACAACTTCAATTTACCGTTCAGGTATGCAACTAGGTTATATTAATTTTTATCTGCATGTGTTGTTCCTTTGAGGTTTAATTTAGAAAACAATTCTAATTACTTAATTTTCCTATTACTACCTGCAGACAGATAAGGCACATAACACAACTTCAATTTACCGTTCAGGTATGCAACGAGGTTATATTAATTTTTATCTGAATGTTTTGTTCCGTTCAGGTTTAATTTTAAAAACAATTCTAATTAATTAATTTTGCCATTACTACCTGCAGACAGATAAGGCACATAACACAACTTCAATTTACCGTTCAGGTATGCAACTAGGTTATATTAATCTTTATCTGCATGTCTTGTTCCGTTCAGGTTTAATTTTGAAAACAATTCTAATTAATTAATTTTGCCATTACTACCTGCAGACAGATAAGGCACATAACACAACTTCAATTTACCGTTCAGGTATGCAACTAGGTTATATTAATTTTTATCTACATGTCTTGCTTCTTTGAGGTTTAATTTTGAAAACAATTCTAATTAATTAATTTTGCTATTACTACCTGCAGACAGATAAGACACATAACACAACTTCAATTTGCCGTTCAGGTATGCAACTAGGTTATATTAATTTTTATCTGCATGTTTTGTTCCGTTCAGGTTTAATTTTGAAAACAATTCTAATTAATTAATTTTGATATTACTACCTGCAGACAGATAAGGCACATAACACAACTTCAATTTACCGTTCAGGTATGCAACTAGGATATATTAATTTTTATCTGCATGTTTTGTTCCGTTCAGGTTTAATTTTGTAAAAACAATTCTAATTAATTAATTTTGCTATTACTACCTGCAGACAGATAAGGCACATAACACAACTTAAATTTACCGTTCAGGTATGCAACTAGGTTATATTAATTTTTATCTGCATGTCTTGTTCCGTTCAGGTTTAATTTTGAAAACAATTCTAATTAATTAATTTTGCTATTACTACCTGCAGACAGATAAGGCACATAACACAACTTCAATTTACCGTTCAGGTATGCAACTAGGTTATATTAATTTTTATCTGCATGTCTTGTTCCTTTGAGGTTTAATTTTGAAAACAATTCTAATTAATTAATTTTGCTATTATTACCTGCAGACAGATAAGGCACATAACACAACTTCCATTTACCGTTCAGGTATATAACTAGGTTATATTCATTTTTATCTGCATGTCTTGTTCCGTTCAGGTTTAATTTTGATAACAAATGTAATTAATTAATTTTGCTATTACTACCTGCAGACAGATAAGGCACATAACACAACTTCAATTTACCGTTCAGGTATGCAACTAGGTTATATTAATTTTTATCTGCATGTCTTGTTCCGTTCAGGTTTAATTTTGAAAACAATTCTAATTAATTAATTTTGATATTACTACCTGCAGACAGATAAGTCACATAACACAACTTCAATTTACCGTTCAGGTATGCAACTAAGTTATATTAATTTTTATCTGCATGTCTTGTTCCGTTGAGGTTTAATTTTGAAAACAATTCTAATTAATTAATTTTGCTATTACTACCTGCAGACAGATAAGGCACATAACACAACTTCAATTTACCGTTCAGGTATGCAACTAGGTTATATTAATTTTTATCTGCATGTTTTGTTCCGTTCAGGTTTAATTTTGAAAACAATTCTAATTAATTAATTTTGCTATTACTACCTGCAGACAGATAAGGCACATAACACAACTTCAATTTACCGTTCAGCTATGCAACAAGGTTATATTAATTTTTATCTGCATGTCTTGTTCCGTTCAGGTTTAATTTTGAAAACAATTCTAATTAATTAATTTTGCTATTACTACCTGCAGGCAGATAAGGCACATAACACAACTTCAATTTACCGTTCAGGTATGCAACTAGGTTATATTAATCTTTATCTGCATGTCTTGTTCCGTTGAGGTTTAATTTTGAAAACAATTCTAATTAATTAATTTTGCTATTACTACCTGCAGACAGATAAGGCACATAACACAATTTCAATTTACCGTTCAGTTATGCAACTAGGTTATATTAATTTTTATCTGCATGTCTTGTTCCGTTCAGGTTTAATTTTGACAACAATTCTAATTAATTAATTCTGCTATTACTACCTGCAGACAGATAAGGCACATAACACAACTTCAATTTACCGTTCAGTTATTCAACTAGGTTATATTAATTTTTATCTGCATGTCTTGTTCCGTTCAGGTTTAATTTTGAAAACAATTCTAATTAATTAATTTTGCCATTACTACCTGCAGACAGATAAGACAGATTTGCGTCAGTTTTGAAACAGACTTATAACTTACGCACAACAGTTTGAATTGAGCAAAATAATTAAAAAAATTTAATTATAATAATAAGACTTTAGTCCATACAAACATAATAAAAAGTGGCGACTTTGGGGGGGGGGGGGGGAGTAAATACTAAAATGTCATATTCAAAAGTATACGACACAGAAAGGCTGAAGGGGTAATGATTATAAATTAATGGATGAACTAGATAGTTGGCTTTGATTGCATACCATAAATCTGAAAGTTACTGTGATAACTCAAAATATAATTCTACGGACTGCTTGTGTCTTCAATTTTCTTATAAAATAGATGCAAATGCACAAGAAATGAAGCAAACGCTGCAACAAGTGTGATTAAAACTGCAAATTGATGATACCTATTAATGAACAGAAGTCACAGCCATAAAGACAACATTTTTGAATTAATTTACGTATACAGATTGGCATACTCTTTCTGCAGTGCTACGCAGCAGGGTATCGCATTGCGATTGCACGTGAAATATTATTATCTTGTGTTCTGTGGTCGTACTTGCAGGATGTAGAGTGAGATATAGTAGACGCAAAGATACTTCGGACAGAGCGAGCTTTAAAAGTTAAACCGCAAATGAGTTTACTATTGTTAGTCCGCTTAAGTCGTGCCAGGTATACGCAAAGGTGGGAATATTTCCAAGGTGGTATTTATTTCGATTTGTAGTGAAGTTTCTACTTAATTTATATTTAATTATCTAATAATATTGAATGACAAAATTAATTTTACTAGGTAAATAGACACATTATGCGATTATGCCCTGATTGAGGAATAAATTATTTTTGCTCAAATGACATTCCTAGATAAGAGAAATCGACATTTAATGTTTCGTCGCTTCATATTGGCATTAAAGTATGTATTTACAACTACATCCCTTCCAGTAATTAGAATGAAAGATATATTATATAAATCACTTGACTTGTCTTTACTTCCCAAATTTAATAATAACGTTGCTGTTATACTTTGACGCACGTTAATTATCATCTAGTATTTGTGTTGTGTTGTATTTTGTGGAATATGTGGAGACCATGGGATACTAATGAAATTGAGGATGAAGTTGAAGAAGTCGCTGCTCCATGTGATGAGTTAGAAGAAGTTGATGATGCGGGAGAGAGACCAAGCCAGCGTTCAATGCATTTTTATCCGACGATGCGAAAAACATAGTCTTGAATGTATACAACGCACTAATTTCTGAAGGAGAAAGCAATGTTGTGAGAAGAACTGCGTTTTTAACTAAAGTGCCAAAAAGTACGGTTTTTCAAATTGCGAAAAATCAAGCGCTGCCACGTAAACGGCGTTCTGATTATGGGTGTCACAAAATATTAACAAAGCCTAATGAACATGCAATACGCTGCGTAGTTTATGACATGTATAAAACTAATGTGGTGCCAACAATTAAAACTATTCATGATACGATCATTGGTGACATGGGTATAAATTGTTCAATGACGACATTAAGGACATCGCTAAAAAATATGGGATTTCGCTATAAGAAGATAGATAAAAGAAAACAAATAATGGAATCTCCGCGGATTAGAAAATGGCGATGCGAATACTTACAACAGATAAAAAAGTTTCGGGAAGAACAGAGACCGATATTTTACTTGGATGAAACTTGGTATGACACACATGATGTGGTTCAAAAAGGATGGACAGATAATTCTCGGAAATGCCAATTAGACATTCCACCTTCAAGAGGAAAACGTATTATAATTTTACATGTAGGCTCTGAGATGGGATGGGTGAACGATGGTCTCCTATTATCTGCGAAAAATATAAGAGACTGTCGATTGGACTACCATGAAGACATGAATTCAGATGTGTTTGAGTCGTGGTTTTCAAATAAGCTGTTACCAAATTTGCCACCTAATAGTGTGATCGTTATGGACAACGCCAGTTATCACTCAAGGCTTGCTGAAAAAGTGCCAAATAGTAATTCTACTAAAGCAGAAATTACAGATTTTCTTTACAAGAACAACATGTATTTTCAAGAAACTTACAATAAGAATCAATTACTGGAAGTGTTGTCCATTAAGAAGTTCTCTAAAAAATATGTAGTAGACACCATAGCTACAGAACTAGGCCATAGAGTTTTAAGATTGCCACCATATCATTGTTGTATGAATCCTATAGAAATGATATGGGCAGAATTAAAAACACACATTCGAAAACGTAACCAATGCCCCAAGTTTAGTGAGAAAATGATAGAAATAATTAAAGAAGAAGTTAATAAAATTCATGTAAATAGCTGGAAAAACTGTGTTCGGCATGTGATTGGCATTGAAGACCAATTTTTTAAATTTATTGATATTCCAGAATTAATTATTAATTTAAGAGACAGCGATAGTGACGATTGGCCATGTGATAGCGATAACGAAAATTAATTTATATATTGTACTCATAATTGTTGTTTTTTGTATATATCAATCAATAAACTGTAGTTATTTGTTGCATATACATATTTTCTATAATTTTTTGTCTTTCTTGATTGTATCTTTTTTTATTAACAATGTTGTTAAATAAAAATAATAAGTTTTTAAACACTAACAAACATTGCGTTTCCGTAGCCGCATTTCGATTTTAAGGATATGGATTTGCTTGTGAACTATTACAAAGGGATTGTCGTGTGTACAACATAATCCCACCTGCCATGCTCATTAACCTTTAAGTAGTAGCCTGAGGCGTCCGAAATATATTTGCTCCAACTATACCTCAGACGTAACCAGCGTCTTTGGTCGTTGTCGTGCTATAAACTTTCATGCCGCAGGCCAAAAATGTCTATTTTACGCATGTTTTATCACATTTAGAGCAGATTTGATAATACCCTCTCCACGTAACTATGACAAGACGTTTTACGCGGAATCGCAAACTCTAAATTCTAAAACAACTAACATTATTGCTGATCTAACTACCCGCTCGCAAGCATTGCTCCAACTTCTCTGTAATTAAACCAGTTTGGTTGCCCTAGTTGATCTATTAAATTGATAAATTGTAATTGAATATATTACCAGATATAAGATCTAATTGAATTTATTTTCTGCATCCTATATTTTACAAAAAGAACCCATTGCCAAAAGAGAATACGTCAACATTAAACGGTTTTCTAATCGGTCATTGAAATCTCCCGGAACGGTAACCCCGCTAACATATTCTGAATCTGAATTTCGTTCCAAACAATAACGCTACACGAAAACGACTCAATTATTTTTCGAACAATACGTAGCACCCACTCGACGAGAATCGTGTTAATAAAATTTATATTTTTTTGTCGGGCGGGTTCTATTTTATTTATTGCAGTGTGGTTATTATTTTTGTCTACCAAATATGAGTTTTCTGTGATAACTATAATTTCCATTTGAAGAACTACCATCTAATTCGCACTTTTAAATTTAACGACTCGTTCAGTTCCAGTTTTATACACCAAAATTAAAGAAAAACATTAATACAAAGAAACCAATGCACGTTTAAAAATATGTATACTGCTCTTTGTAGTTAATAAAGTTAAGTGTGTAACATGCAGTTTTCTAGTTTATGATCATTTAGCATCAACTTTGCCACCTACTTCTAGTTATGTTGGTGAATCGGTTCATTTATTTAATCAGCAAGCGAGTTGTACATGTGAGAGAATGTCAGGACAACGAAAAACAGCATAGACGAGGAATATATATAAGACCTCGATTACATTAACTAAGTTATTCAATGCCATACATAGATTCATTAGGAGAGATCCTAACACAATACAGTTACATTAGTTGCTGAGAAGTATTATTAATCAGCATAGCATCATAAGAATATATTGGATGCTTTAGTTTTCGAAGTATTTAATCGTTTATATCCACGCATCTCCATCTATCTTATAGTGCTGTTCTCCCCCGTTGAAAAAAAAACACGCTAGGTCAAAAATCTTATGTCGGCCCACTGATACCGATTAGGCGAATGCAAACACGAGTGACATTTCGAAAGCTCGATGCCAGCGTTTGTTTATTTATCCACACGACCAAAATAGACGACAAGCGATCCACTTTTTGCTTTATTGAATTTGTTGGACGATTATGGCGAGCTGAATCACGATGTTGAATGCAACAACACATCTGGGGTAACAACCTCCTGCTGATGCAATAAAGATAGGAAGGATCAGGCGTGTGGAGCTGCGATGGGAAATAGATAAATTTGAATGCCTGCACTTTCACCATTAAAATGCACCATTACTATGCTTTGTAGCTGTGTAGAAATCGTATGATGCCGCATTTCTAGTAGGGATGTGCGATTCTCTCCAGAAGATCGATCTTCTGGATCGATCCAGATCCGAATCCACAAGATGGATACTATTAAAAATCGTGGTACAAAAGATCGATCTTCCTAAAGATCGATTTTTTGCTAAAACTTTCATTCATCTTACAGATTTCGTTAATAATTACACATTATATAAAGCATCTTATTTACAACGTAAAATTAATTTTGCCAGATTTCTATAATTTCTGGTAAAATAGCGTTTGTTTACTTTTTAAACATATGGTGCTAACGGTCATTTACCGAAAGTAATCTATAAATTATTTTAACAGAAAGCTGGTGGCACGCACAGCGGTGACATAATTTCCTGTGTCGCTATGCCATCGAACATCGAAGATCGAAAACCCGATCTTATAAAAAAATCGGAAATAGACAGATCGATTCAAAAGATCGAGAATCGCGAGTAAAAGAATCGATCTTCTGAAAAACCGATCTAGATCGCACATCCCTAATTTCTAGTTAACGGACGGTAAATGTGTTTATTTGTTCCTTACTTGTAAATATGGATTCCGTTACTGTTCTTACTCGAGTAAAGACGTGAATGTCATCGCTCTGTTAAAAGATCAAGTACTACAAAAGTTAAGTGATAGTGTTAGGTCGGCAGGTCACTCTAGACCCAGCTGGCCTCGGTTACCTCACCGGTAAGTGGATAACCACTATTTTTATCGCGCGTAATGAATTTCACGCAGCCCACACCGAATGTAGCGTTTGGATGCCCTCCTAATCAAACACCTAATCAACCTCCTTATCCACTTCAGCAAAATTCTCTTACCTTTAACCCCGATAACCTACAAACATCAATTGCTGTCCCAAATACACCAGCTTTTATTCCCGCATTTAATCAATATACTGCACCTGTAGCTACGCCGCTAAAAATGCAATCAACACAGCAAACGTCCAACGAAAATCAAGAAGTAACGCAGGAAAATACTCACGACTGGCAAGTAGTCAAAAAAAGGAAAACCCGATCCTACGAAAATCTACAGATGTACTCAAATCAGTCTTATCTAAATACACACAACAGATATACAGCACTTATCGACAATGACGTTAATAATGACGTTAATATGCATGAAAGCGAGCCAACTACCGCAACTAACACAATACAAACAAAAGAACTAAAACCACCGCCGATATTTATATACGGTGTAACTAATTTTAAAGGCATGGTAGACAATCTTGCGAAAGTTACCGATGATGAAACATATCATAGCAAGGCCCTAGCAGATAATACGATTAAAATCAACGCCATCAGCATTGATACATACAGAAAGCTAATCACCCACCTAAGAGATGAAAAGATAGTTCACCACACCTATCAACTAAAGCAAGAGAGATCCTACAGAATTGTCATAAGGAACCTTCACCATTCAATCCCAATTGATGATATAAAAGCGGAACTGGAAGGAGCTGGTCACAAAGTCCGCAATATATTAAATATAAGGCACAGAATAAGTAAAGAACCTCTTTCGATGTTCTATGTCGATCTAGAACCCAAAGAAAATAATCATAAAATCTTTGAACTGAAATCCATCTGTGGTACGATAATAACCATCGAACCCCCTAGGAAGAAAAGTGGAATAATACAGTGTACTAGATGTCAATACTATGGACACACTAAGACATATTGCACTAAGCCATTCAACTGCGTGAAATGCGGTGGGCCGCACAACACTTCCACATGTATTAAGACAAGAGATACCCCAGCAAAATGTGTACTCTGCGGCGGCGACCACCCAGCCAACTATAAAGGCTGCAAGGCCTATCAAGATCTATTGTACTTAAGAAGTAAATCAAGTCACACATTCCAATATAATTCTAATGCCACAAGATCACGCCCTAACACCATACCTGAGACCCGTTTCATCCCTAATACTAATACCCACGAGACCAAAAACAACAAGCACATGAACACTCAGAATATGTCTTATGCGCAGGCAACCACTGGAACAACAGGAGTCGGTACAATAAATGACTCATTCTCCATGATTACACAGCAATTAACCTCATTCTTATCAGAATTCAAAACCATGTTCGCCCAGATGATACAGCAGAACTCCATGATGCTAAATCTACTAACAAGTCTCGTCAACAAACATTAGCAATGGCTAAGTATACAAGAATTGCAACCTGGAACGCAAATGGTCTTGTTAACCATAAACTTGAATTAATAGCATTTCTACAAATCCAAAAAATCGATATCATGCTGATTTCGGAAGCTCATTTCACAGACAGAACTAAAATTCAGATCCCTAACTATACCGTGTACAGTACCTGTCATCCTGATGGTACAGCGCATGGCGGCTCCGCAATCCTCATTCGCAACAGCGTGTCGCATCACGAGCTTCCCAAGTACCAAACAGCACACATACAAGCTACTAGTGTTAAAATTAATGCCTCACATTGGAACTACACTGTAACAGCCATCTATTGCCCCCCTCGCCATACAATATCGACAGATCAATTCAAAACCTTTTTCCAAACTCTAGGCCAAAAATTTATTGTTGGGGGTGACTGGAACGCGAAACATACGCACTGGGGATCTAGATTAATCACCACCAAGGGCCGCAACCTGTTTCGAGCAATAAATGATAACAACTACATACATCTTTCAACTGGTAAACCCACCTACTGGCCATCAGATACGCAAAAAGTCCCTGACCTGTTAGACTTTCTCATAGCTGCAGGAATCTCAGGAAACTACTTTCACGTCGAAGATAACTACGACCTCTCATCCGACCACTCTCCTGTCATTATAAGCTTTGGCACAGAAGTAATACTCAAACCAATAAACCCTATTCTGTCCACAAAACTAACAGACTGGGAGCACTTTCAAAACTACATCCAAGATAGTATTAACTTAAAACAGAGAATAAAAGAAACTAAAGATTTAGACAATACAGTTCAATACTTCACTGAATTTGTTCAGAAAGCAGCATGGTTGTCCACACCTAAATCTAACGTAATACAAGAAAAAATTAACATAGCACCCCTCCAAATCCGCGAACTAATTGCAGAGAAAAGACAGGCCAGAGGAAGATGGAACAGATCTCGTAATCCTGCAGATAAACGAATTTACAACAGACTGACCAGAAGACTCAGTAAACTACTGAAAGAACATCAAAATTACAGCTTCGAAAACTACATCACGAAGCTAAACAAAGAAGACCACTCTATCTGGAGGGCCACAAAAAAGTTTAAGCGTCCTCAAATTAACGTACCACCAATACAAAAACAAGATGGCACCTGGGCGAGATCCGATATCGAAAAAGCCGAAGAATTCTCTCATTACCTGTCAGAAGTTTTCTCACCATTCGACGAAGTGCCAACTGTAAACTCCGAAGAGATAGCTAACTTCTTGGATATTCCTTGCCAGTTGTCACCACCAATCAAGCCGTTTACCCCTAATGAAGTCAGTAATGGTATTAAGAAGCTAAGTAACCATAAAGCGCCAGGTTACGATTTGATAACAGCACAAATCCTGAAGCATCTTCCAAAAAAAGCTGTCGTTCTGCTGACCACTATCTTCAACCGGATGCTTAGTTTGACTTACTTCCCCATACAATGGAAATACGCTCAGGTCCTAATGATACTTAAGCCGGGTAACCAACACACTTAACCAGCTCATATAGACCGATCAGCCTGTTGCCCCTTCCTGGAAAACTGTTTGAAAAGCTTCTCCTAAGTAAACTACACGACGATTTAGACATGACCGACCTGATACCAAATCACCAATTCGGATTTAGGAAACACTACTCGACAGTTCAACAAGCCCATCGAATCGTTAATTTGATAGCTGTAAGCCTCGAGGAGAAGAAGTTCTGCACCGCAGCCTTTCTGGACGTCAAACAGGCTTTCGACAAGGTGTGGCATGTTGGATTACTATTTAAATTAAAGCAACGAATACCAAGCACCTATTACCTTTTAGTAAAATCATACCTTACCGACCGCTACTATACTGTAAAACACAACAATCAACTATCTACATATCACTCAATAAAAGCAGGTGTACCACAGGGCAGCGTCCTAGGTCCCTTCCTGTACCTCCTTTATACATCTGATATCCCGGAAACCGAAAATACTTCAATCGCTACATACGCTGACGACACCGCGATACTTTCTACACATCAAGACGCAGCTGAAGCTACACTACATCTACAAACACACTTGAACCGTCTCAGTGATTGGACCGACCTTTGGAGAATCAAGATAAACGAAAACAAATCTCTACAAGTAACATTTACAACTAGAAGAACCACATGTCCTCCTATAACATTTAAGGGCACCCCTCTGCCAGTTAAAACAGAGACCAAGTATGTTGGACTCCACCTAGACAGACAACTAACCTGGTCCCCACATCTTAAAGCAAAAAGGAAGCAGATCGATCTAAAATTCAAGCAAATGTATTGGCTGCTTGGACCTAAATCCAAGCTCTCAACTGAAAATAAAGTCCTGCTATATAAAACAATCCTTATGCCCATCTGGAGATATGGTATCCAACTCTGGGGGTGCGCCAAGAAAACAAATATAAATATTATACAACGAGCACAAAACAAAATTCTTCGAGCCCTTGTAAATGCACCTTGGTTCGTTAGTAACCGAACCCTACACCAGGACCTCAACATACCGTTCGTGACGGATGTAATAGAAAAGTCAGCATCAGACTACTTCGCAAAACTTCCCGGACATGAAAACCACCTCATCCTACAACTCATGAACCCCCTACCAACAAGAAGGCTGAGCAAACAGTGGCCTATAGATCTGAACTGATAAGGAATACAATTCAAGTCATCCCAGTAAACCCTAAGGGAATCATCGCTGGATGAAGACCCTTACATGCCTCAACAGACAACATATTTACTTAATACTCTTATAATACCGGAGTAGATTGTAAATTTGCAGTTTTATCAATAAAAAAAAAAAAAAAAAAAAAAACTTGTAAATATCAATTTATCAAGTCACTGTATTCACCTTGAAAATGTTTCATAACTGGCTAGCCAGTAAATTTTTTACTGGCTAGCCAGTTATATTTTACAAGCGTGCTCATAGATAAATGATAGCGTGCAAAGCCAGAGTTGTCTTCCTTAGTATGTGTCATATTCATGAATTTAGTTGCTTGTCAGTTTGACATTTTGAATAAATGGTAAATTTCTAGTTATTTACAAGTGAGAAACAAATAAAATATTCAAGGGTAATACCACAAGCAGTGGATATATTTTTGACAAATATTTTGTCGTTTCCATGTAAATTATTGCGTTTAAATTTCACGATACAAAATCACATCAAAAATGTCACGAGCCGAAGGCGAGTGACATTTAAATGTGATTTTGTTGAGTGAAATTTGCAATAATTTCTATGGAAATGGCAAAATATTTTAAAAAAATATATCCACTTCGAGTGGTATTTGGGACGACTATTTAACAATATTAATACATAACGATTAACTTTATTGAAAAATAATCCAACAATTAATATAATTATTCATTCTCAATTAAATTCAGCGGAATACTTCCAAAACACAGAATTTTAAAATTTTTAAAACAAGCCACACAGTTTGGTGGGGTTTAGTGTTATGTAACCTAGCGATATCACTAAGGACAGAACATCGTTGCTAAGCGTTACTTCGCAACAAAGCTATTTATTTTTGAGTACGTACATTGTTTTGTGAATATTTTGCATGGTGCCCAATATTCAGTGATATACTGCTGTTATTGGTTGAAAAAAGCAAATGTCTGCAATATGATTGGCTTATATGTTATAGTGTTGAATAGTCAACAAAACACTCCAGGTAACCATTTTTACTGGCTCAAGGATATGACAGGCTCGCCTAACGGCTCGCCAGTCATCCCAATCCTATCGCCAGTAAAAACTGTGTAAAGGTCCGAACACACATTCCCGGACCGTGCCAGGGCCGGAGGACGGCCGTGTGACGGCCGTCACCCGGTGAATGAATTGCACAGTGAAATTAAATGCATCTGTTCACACATCACCGTGTCATGTCCGGGCGCCATCACCGGGCCGGGCCCGGGCCGGGTGATAATAGTTTTGCTTACTTTTTGACGGTGACGGTCCGGTCTCGGTGGTAGATTAGATCTGCTTTCACACAAGTGTTAGCGTTTGGAAAATACTTAGTGGGTGTATTTTGATCGCAGCATTTGAAAACTTTATAATTCATTGTTTATATCGGATGAATATAGACATAGAACGACTGATAGAGGAGGTTCGAAAGTTTACGGTACTCTATAAGAATATAATCAAGCTAATGAAAAGTTCAGAAATGCAGAGTACAAGGACAGAGTTTGGAAGAAAATTGAGACAATATTCCCGTATATCTTTAACCGATCACGTCAAAGATTTCGAAGCAGACTGACAAAACTTCCGAGTCCCACTGTCCGGAACACGGCCGGCACACGGACATGTGTGGTTTCTAGATGAACGGGCCGAGACATAACCGGGTGATGGCCGTGTTCCGGCCCTGGCACGGTCCGGGAATGTGTGTTCGGACCTTTACCTGGCTTGTAATGTTAAATACTATTTTATAATTCACAGCATCGATTTTCTACAATAGAAAAGTGTTCAGATGTTCGTTTTAAGAGTTTTAAATGATAAGTTACCAGTTTGAAAATGGTCAAAGTTATTCGTAAACTTAGATTTTTATATGTAGATAGTTATTCTAATTAAAAATAAAAAAACAAATGCTTTACCAATTTCCAGGATAACTGAGCAGGAACAATATTCGACAAAAATGGAACTGTAAATTACGATGAGCTAATGTTTGTAATTTATAGAAGTGTCGGCTATTCTTGCCATTCTATCCTTTGTCTATCTCTTCCTGTTTTGTAAGATATTCCCACATTCGATATAATTCAAGGTGTGCTTCTTTGATCAATTATTCTAAAATGATCGTACCGGCGTACTCTTTTATTCCCGAATCTTCTAGTTTCTACTGCAACCTTTCTTCGATATTTAATTTCTGAAGATACAAAATTTAAGTAGTCTCAAGCTCTCAAGCGAAGAAAAGCGGAGTCAGATCTAGTGCTGAATCCACTACAACTCCTCAATAAGGTTTGGAAGTAGGAGGGAAAACGTACAAGGCTGACGACGACAGATGCGGTCAGTAACCACTGCTCAGTAAACTTCCTTTTAAAATGTCTTGCGTAAACACCATTAGTAGCAACTCCCATTGTTTTAATTTTCATCAATAGATAATAATTAGGTATACATATATCATCACAACAATAATTTCAATAGTGCAATTGCGAGTCCGTTCTCGTGGTTAGACACCACTTAGATCTACGAAGTTGCAAAATTTAAGTACAGGTGCGGCGCATTGTTGCAGAGACATTTGCTGGTGTAACTTTCATTTATAGTAATGGCGAAGATAACGAGCAATTAAGAGCACGTCACCATACATCCTCTACCGCAGCTTTCACAAAACTTCACTCGAGCAATAAATCCGGACGAGATATTGCTGCAAATGTCATTACGTACTTCAACAAATCGAACTGTGGGCGCAGCATGAATGTTCTGATCTAATTGCTTCCATTACAAGAGCCTCGAAAGTGTTAAATATTGAAGAATGAAATTAGTTAAGAGTTTAATCTAATTCCGGCGCGTGGAGAATTTTGATAGCGCCAACCGAACGTAAGTAGTATATTGTATGTTAAGAGCGCATGAATAATGCTGGTTGAGGCGCAGCTGAAACCAGCATTCATGTAAAAGCGGCAAGAGCACTTTTAGCTCGAAATTTACATACTATTTTTTACTTCCTTTTACGATAAAGGAAGTATTGGATTCACCCCAAAAATTCGAAATTGAGTTTTCAACAAATTTTCACGTTTTAGAGTCCCCTGGTCTGTGTGTCTGACTGTCTGTGAACAGAATATCTCAAAAACGAAAAGAGGTATGGCGTTGCAACTTCATATATAAGTTTTGTGTACTATGTAGATGAGACAGCAAAGTTTTTAAGAAAATCGCATAAAAGGAAGTATGGTGTTTACTCTTGTGATTCTTCAATTTTTTTCGATTTTTTCAAAAACGGCTCCAACGAGTTTTTTCAAACTATACATTTTTAATGTGTATTGATGTGAGATAGGTGATTTTCCAGTTGAATACCTCTAAAATGTGTATTTTTTTGTTTTTTCATATTTTTTTGATTAACTCCTATTTTAAATAGAACACCCGGTATATTATTACGTTTTTGAATTCAGCTTAAAATTCTAGAGAACATTTGTCTCTTGAACTAACGCTCTATTTTGTACGGTTTCTGTAGAATTAGCAAATTTTTGAATTTTTTTGACAAATGCTTAAAAATTAAAAATGAAATTTTTTACTAATTATAAGATCACTGTAAGTGTGTGTCTATCACACCAGATTTTTTCGGCGACTGAGCATATTAAGGTACTTATTTTGTTCGTACCAATATCAACCAATCAGAAGGCTGGATTTAGTTATCTTGTATAATTTTGATTATACAAAATGGATTATACTAGAGTAACAGAGTAACTTTACTAGGCAACGCAATAGACAACTTTTGTCAATTTATATGTTGTTTCCTTGAACAACATTCATTTAGGTCGATACAAACAAACGAAGCTGTTATTAAAATATTTATTTGTTCCTAATTTTGATATTTACTCAAAAAATAATCAAATCGAATACAATGCGTACTTCGAACAGGTTATACGTCTCAAACTTCCTGCACAATAAAAAATCGTGTCAGTTTGACAGAATAATCCTGTCGAAGTGACACTCTTTTATTATTGTGCAACAAGTTATGGACATATAACCCGTTAATATCGCAGTAATTATAGTATTACCAGCGTACACAATCAAGCAAGTAGAGACATTCATTGTCGGTTCCTTTGATGTCAAAATACCGATTTTGATGACCTTGAACGGCTTCTGGGAGGTACTTTCCGATAGTAGGTACTAAGAGATGGCGTCACTACTTGATTACATCGTGATTGGTAGCAGAGCCAGTAACTGGATCTGATTGGTAGAACTTTGTGTTGCCATCTGATAGTTAAGCTTAGAAGTACCCCCCGAGTTACTGTCCCAGGCACTCTAGAGTCTAGACGGGATTCAACATTTGGCATGAAAATAATCATATTATTACTTAAACAATGACAAGGGTTGTTAAAGAGACGCCCTGACTTGGCTAACTATTTTGCTGTCTCAGAAACCCAAAACGCATGGCAAGCAGCAAAATGCTGAAAACGCTCGCTCAGCGGCGAATGTCAACTTTATGTTGTCAAATGACGGAAAAATCTACTTTCAATGTCAGTCGTCGAAAAATGTATTTTTCCAACCACACGAATAAAACGCCACTTTTCGATTCATATTGGCACTAGTACAAAAATGGACGCAGGATGAGTTGTATATGGTAAATTTTAAATAAAAAACAAACGCTTCGTCAATATTTGGCAATCGCAGTCGTTGTTGTTTATTTTCCCCGTGATTGTTTATTTGCGTTATGAATGTTCTACAATGTTCGATTCTAAATAATAAGTCATATTACCGAATTTATGAGTAGTTGCAAAAAAAAATATGTTTCATTCGCAAAAAAAATGCGTTTTCGGGACGGGTAAGACTGGACTCCGCTACGCGTCGTCCGGCGATCTGTCTTACTTGTCCCGAAATCATGCATTTTTTACTTCCTTTTACAATAAAGGAAGTACTGGATACACCCCAAAAATTCGAAATTGAGTTTTCAACAGATTTTTACGTTTTAGAGTCCCCTGAACCCAACAAACATATTTTTGTTCATGGTCTGTGTGTCTGTCTGTGAACAGAATACCTCAAAAAACAAAAACGAGGTATGGCGTTGAAACTTCATATATAAGTTTTGTGTACTATGTAGATGCGACAGCAAGTTTTTGAAGAAAATCGCATAACCGGAAGTAGGTGTTACTCTTGTGATTTTTCAATTTTTTTCGATTTTTTCAAAAACGGCTCTAACGTTTTTTTTAATTTTACATTTTTATTACATGTTTATTGTGCATTGAAGTGAGTTGAATTCTTCTTCTAAAATGGGTTTCCTTTGAATTTTTCTATTTTTTTAATTAACTCCTATTTTAAATAGAACACCCGGTATATTATTACATTTTTGAATTCAGCTTAAAATTTTAGAAAATTTGTCTGTTCAACTAACGCTCTATTTTGTATGGTTTCTGTAGAATTTCTAATTTTTGAAAATTGTTGACAAATGCTTAAAAATTAAAAATCACATTTTTGGCTAATTATAAGATGACTGTAAAAGGAAGTTTTGTGCGTGTATCACACCAGATGTACTAACGAAACAAATAACTATTTCCACTCCTTTGCCGACAAAGACAAATTTCGTTTTGGTTTGAATGTATAATTCGGCAAAAAATTGATCTACACTGTTTCAGACACGTAGATGCATGCGTGATCGAGGTATAATATTTCAAGATGTGCGAACAATTACCAGTAAATTATGAGTACAATAAAATAGTTATTTTAATAAGCGTAATTATTTTGCGAAAACCTCAACGTCACTTCTGTCGGAATTACACACGGCCTTTAAATATTCAGACATACGTACTCAAAAGAAAATTAAAAGCCAAATGCTTCTAAAGAAAACACAAATTTCAGTGCAGCTACCCTCAGTAATCTACACGTAATTTCATTAGTTATCATGATTAGCATCATTCGGCGTTCTTGCTATTGCACATAAAAATGTTAGGTTTAAATCAGTGTTTTTAAAAAATATGATTGCACCTACGTTTTAGAAATAAAGTCTAATTCTCCTTCATTTACCGTTTGGCAAATTTCTTATATTACTTAATGAAATATCTAAGTGTCCCCCACAGCAAACTTGAATAAATACAAAAAAGACAATATAAACATTAACATTTTTCAGTGAGATCTACAGATAATAAGTAATAGGTGAGCAGATAAATAATTTTCAATAAATTACATTTTTTCTTTCCATTTGGAAAACTGCAGACCATGCGGCTAGATATTCAATTGAATGGCCTGCATTTCGAGAATAAATAGAATCTTGTCCTCGAAAACTCTTAAGCTACCAGCCTGTTTTATAAGTCTGCAGTTTCCAAATATGCTTCGCGTGCGCGACGTTTCTTCATCAGACACCCAGTTGTAATCATCAGCAATTAGAAATTCAACACGTGAGCTATTGCAGCCGCGACCAGACTCCTCGAGAGAGCCTAAGCTAAGGTGGCCCCAATTCAAGCCTAAAAGTGTATCTTTGGACCTACCTTCTTCGCTGCACTCCCGCCGCTACAGTCTATACACTGCAGAAAAGCTGAGTCGCTTCAATTTGACTCCAATGCGTCCGTGAAAGCAAGTAAGCGCTTATCGTACAGCTTATAAACATGAAATAAAACTCTTGCTCTTGCTTTGTTCTAGCTTTAAAATGAGAAGAATCATGAAAAATTACTAAAAAAAATGTACCTTTCAGAATGAAAAGAAAAAACTGGAATGGCTGGTATGTTATGGTAAAGCCGTGACTCTTTGGCTTCTTATAGCGAGCCGCCACTGATGTAATCACAATATTAGAATATCGTCCAGGTGAATGGCAAACATTATTTTAACGAATCCCAAAAATACGTACAACATGACCGATTCGAACTTATCACTGCTTCTTTTTTTTACTACAAACGTATTATGTACCTAATAACATATAATAGCCAATCATCGTTCCGGTTCTATTTTATGATCTTATATATTCTTTTCAGGCCATTTAGGCGTCGATCCAATCTTTAGTCAGCGTTCACCTTTGAAAATATCCAATAATAGCTAATAGATGAGAGCTTTCATAACAGTCTCGTAAAAAATGCAATATCAATCACCGTTTGGTCGGTAAAAACTGCCAATAATAAACGCAGTTTTTTGCGCTTCGGCGCCAACTTTAGGACCTGTGGTGCTGTAATCTACTAGTCAATATTTGTTTTATTCCCAGCCAGATGCCAGCGCATAAAAGCACCAGCTTCTACATCGCAAGGTAAATGAGGTTACAGATTATACATTATACTAAATAGTAATCTACGTTTCCTCCATGGCCAAGGTTAAGCAGCAACAACCTGTTTCATTATGGCTAGATTACATCTATAACTAAGCAACAGTCGCGTAATCATGCGGGCGGTAGAATTCGCCCGTTTATTATCGTGGAACACCTTGAACCCGAAGAAAGGTTCTATTTACATTCAAGGAGTTTTGCTCGGAGTTCTTTGTTTGGCGATTATTTTAATAGGCACTTTTACCAATCGGCTGCTGATCATTCAATGGCATTGCGAATACGTATAACTCACATTATAACCATGATTTTTTACAGAACATTCTTAATAAAAACGAAAGTATTCAAGTATCATTTGTCATTTGTCACACAAAAAAAGGCGATGCGTAAAAATATAGTTTATTAATTTCATTGGTATCAAATCAAGAGAGCAAAACGAAATGACCATTCATTAGAAAAAATAACACATATTTAGTGAGCCATGAATAACCTAATTGCTTCAATTTTATTGTCTTATGAAATAAACAGCAAGCTGTATTGATTTTATTGCTGATATGAGTTATTTGCATTGTTGCTTTAATATGTAGCTGCCTACTGAATGCAATTGTTTTATTGCAAACGTAATACACCGTTGCATATACGTACTTCTTCTGAAATACGAGTATATAAGGTTAATCTTTGAAATAATCCCATAATTAAGTTTTATTTATTGATCATTGACTAAATACGTAGGTTATATAAATTATATTTATTAAATATTATTCAATAAAACCGCACAATGTGTATCAAAGTTTCCACCACTGCTTGCTTAACATCGTTGCACAACATCAAAATTACTCCTTACTTAATAGCATCCATTCGCATGATTACAAAACATCATTCAAAATCGTTGTTGATTATAGTAAATTGCATGCGCCAGTGATTATTATGACGCTTGCACGTATATGTAGTACAGCTGGATTGTAAAGGGTTTCCCAATAGAAACGATATGTTTTTAAAACGTCATAGCAACCATAGCTAAAATTTTAGAAATCTCACTAGCTGTCATTTGTTTTTAGTATAGTTTGACAATTCATCATGTCAAAATACACGCTTCAACATCGTTTGGTTATTATCCAAACACTTTATAAAAAGAGAGAAAAGTTTGGTGAGTCTGTAATCTCCAGAAATGGAACTGTTAATTGGCCTCCAAGAAGTTGTGATTTAACACCTTTGGACTTCTTCTTGTGGGGTTATTTAAAATCGTTGGTCTATGCCTATAAACCTCGAACTATTGACGCTTTGAAATTGAACATCGCTGCATTAATGAAATTACACCGGATGTATTGCACAAAGTTACCGAAAATTGGGTTCATCGGATTCGATCCTGCAAACGAAGCCGAGGTGGACATTTGAATAATGTGTTATTCAAAACATAATTGTCATAAGTTGTACTATCAAATAAAGAAAAAGTTTTGCTTTTGTCTCAAATATTTTGTATTTTATTTAATTTTAAAAACATATCGTTCCTATTGGGAAACCTTTTCTAACCGCTGCTAGTTTGTCCGATGGGGCGTGAAACCAGCGATTTCTTCACTTGTTTAGCAGCCAACTAATGATTCTTAAAAATAGGTATTAGGTGTCGGTGTGCCATGATATCAGCGGTGGTTATATTAGTACCGTCCTAAATACAAAGGCATAAGTTCTCTGACGTGATGTCAGCACAGAAGTCCAAAAGTTGGCCAAATCGCATAGACCCAAAGTGTATGTATGTGTTTATAACTTAAAAAATCTGGTGTGATACACGCACACAACTTCCTTTTACAGTGATCTTATAATAGTAGTATATCTATGGGAGTTCTGGCACACACAGGTGCAAAAGGTAGGACAGGTATGCAGGTAAAGGTAGGTGTAAAGGTATGCAGGTAAAGGTAGGTGTACAGGTATGCAGGTAAAGGTAGGTGTACAATTATGCAGGTAAAGGACAGGTATGCAGGTAAAGGTAGGTGTACCGGTATGCAGGTAAAGGACAGGTATGCAGGTAAAGGTAGGTGTACCGGTATGCAGGTAAAGGTAGGTGTACAGGTATGCAGGTAAAGGTAGGTGTACAGGTATGCAGGTAAAGGTAGGTGTACAGGTATGCAGGTAAAGGTAGGTGTACAGGTATGCAGGTAAAGGTAGGTGTACAGGTATGCAGGTAAAGGTAGGTGTACAGGTATGCAGGTAAAGGTACGTGTAAAGGTATGCAGGTAAAGGTAGGTGTACAGGTATGCAGGTAAAGGTAGGTGTACAGGTATGCAGGTAAAGGTAGGTGTACAGGTATGCAGGTAAAGGTAGGTGTACAGGTATGCAGGTAAAGGTAGGTGTACAATTATGCAGGTAAAGGACAGGTATGCAGGTAAAGGTAGGTGTACCGGTATGCAGGTAAAGGACAGGTATGCAGGTAAAGGTAGGTGTACCGGTATGCAGGTAAAGGTAGGTGTACAGGTATGCAGGTAAAGGTAGGTGTACAGGTATGCAGGTAAAGGTAGGTGTACAGGTATGCAGGTAAAGGTAGGTGTACAGGTATGCAGGTAAAGGTAGGTGTACAGGTATGCAGGTAAAGGTAAAAGTTGCAGGTAAAGTAAAAAGTGCATTTACGGGGTTGGAAGTGCATTTAAGGTGTGCAGATAAAGGTAAAAAGTGCATTAACGGGGTTCAGGTAAAAGTAAAAAGTGCATTGACGGGGTTGAAAGTGCATTTACGGGGTTCAGGTAAAGGTAAAAGTGCATTTAAGGAGTAAAGGTGTGGCACAGGTGTACAGGTGTAGCACAGGTGTACGGAAGCTGGCTACTAAATACTAAAAGGGGTTGTATCTCGTAAACGGGTGGAAAAAATGGAAAACGGAAAAATCACACCCCCTAAAACGCCCTAGCCTGCAAATGACGTCATCTATAACATACTAAAAATTGAAAACGCCCTTATGACATTTTCGAAAATTATATTTTTTGTAAGAACTGCTGGTGGTTAAATACTAAAAGGGGCTGTATCTCGTAAACGGGTGGGAAAAACGGAAAATGGGTGAAAAAATGACACCCCCTGCAACCCCCAGCCTGCAAATGACGTCATCTATAACATACTAAAAATTGAAAACGCCCTTATGACATTTTCGAAAATTATATTTTTGTAGCTGCAAGAACTGATAAACTGCCGAATTCTGACGGTTAAATACTAAAAGGGGCTGTATCTCGTAAACGGGTGGGAAAAACGGAAAATGGGTGAAAAAATCACACCCCCTAAGAGCCCCTAGCCTGCAAATGACGTCATCTATAACATACTAAAAATTGGAAGCGCCCTTATGACATTTTCGAAACTATCTGTAAAGAGTCACAACAACATATTAAAGAGTCATTGATGGTCTAATTTCGTAATTACGAGATGTTCAGTTCTTAAATCTTGCTTCGGTGTAGTCCATATAGCATTTTCATTAAGAGAATGTAATTCGCATACCTTGGTGTGCTTCGATGGAGTAAAATTTGCCCTTCGTATAGCAGCATTTTTTTACGTAAAATTTCATCCTTCGGGAAACTAAACACACAAACTTTATTTACTTTTTTATAGTTGCACCCAAGTACTGAACACTTATTTGTCATAACGATGTATACTCGTATAATAGCAATACGCCACTCTTTACTTTATGCAGCGACCACTGTTCTCAAACACTAGCGCAAGTGTGATGACTATCCATTGAATTCACAACGATCTGCAATGTTATTTAGGTGTTGATCCGTACAACATTAATCGTAATTAACCTACACATACTCCGCAAAAAACTAACGAAGGTACTAAGTGACGCGTATATTAAAAACAAAACGCAATTATAATTGACAATTTCAATAAACATGTACTACTACAATATGCATACAGTTCGCTACGGTAGCCATAATTAACTGGCCTCATTCAGCACGTCACGGGCACATGACAAAAACCTTAGAGGAGTTTTAGACTTCTTTTTATGTTACAATGTACAGTCATGTTCAAAAATGTGTTGTACAGCGTAAGTTGTAAGTTTATTGGTGGTTGTGTTATTATTCAATAAAAGCTCACACTGTATCATTAACTAGGTACACCTAGCTGTATACTTTCAAATTATATGCGTATACAATACTTTTTTTAACTTTGTGTACTTCCAGAAGTAACATATTCGATTTAAGTAACACCCTGTATATGAGATAAGGAAACATCTAATATGAATAATAAACTGAAAAAATAGTAAAGGGATTCACTCAGAACTTCCCTCGCAAGTGGATGTTGTGACACTAAACAATTTTAAAAAGGAAAATAGGGTTAAAAATATTTTATAGTTATTTACCGCGTTTGCTGTCAAATCAGTAACTTATGTTACCGTTCTAACACTGACTTTGTAATTATTTTTTGTTGATTTTTTTTATTGTTACTGCCACTATTATTGCTACAGTTCTATTTGCTGTACTAGGACTCGACGGTTCGTATAAATATATCTAGAAAATATCCTGGATCGAATGTATACCGGTACTTTTGTACACTGCCCCGAACCGATACTTTTAAATTGATACGATACGATACGATTAGGGTGACCACCTTTTGGAAAAGCTAACTCGGGACATTTGACACCTATTTATTTATATTGACCATAGCTACTAACCAATAGAAAAAAATCTTAATACATTACATATATAAATGTTCAAATTAAGAGGGGCGGAGCTCAAGAAAGAAGAGTAAATTATTGTGGTTTATTAGAAACCAAAATATCTAAGAAAAACAACATACATATATCAGTAATAGTTATTTACGTATAGAAGGCCGGAAGTGTAAGATTACGCCCGCATTTTTATGTTTAAAAAAGTTGTATTATGCAAAAGTATAATATAATAATAATAATATAATAATAATAAATGGTCTTTATTGCTTCGACAAAACAAAATACAAAAGCGAAAAAATATTATAATATTTACTATACAAAAGGCGAAGTTCAGACGCCATTTTGAAGTAATGGCACTGTTCTTCCACTTAACCTTAATTGAATAATTAACAAAAATATAAATACATATTAGTATCGTTAATGTGCTCGATGCTTATTAAAAAAAAACAAAAAACAATGGTATACAAAAAAAACAGTAAAAAAGAAAGGAAATAGTAGACCAATAAACACACCCCAGGAAATCAAAATTCAGTGGCTGCTTTACTGAGTTGCAAGTAAATAATCATGATAAAGACGTTTGAATTTACGAATACTGAGTGTCTGAGAAAATAAAGATAGAGAGTTATACATTTTGACAACGTTATATGAAAAAGAGCGTTCGTATAGACTAGATTTGTGAGCAGGTAAAGTTAAAAGTCCCTTACTCCTAATATTAATATTGTGAACGTCAGTTCTGTATCGTAGTTTATTGTAGAGATAATCAGGAATTTTTGAAGTTATCAGCTTATAGGATAAGCAAGCTAAATGCAGTGACCTACGATTTTTCATGTTCAACCATTTAATTACAGAGAGTTTGTGGGATACATTTTCTTAAGCCAAAAATAAATCGCAAGCAAGAGTTTTGCACTCTTTGCACTCGTTTGATATCAGTACTATCCAAACAAGGACCATATACTGTATCAGCGTAAGTAAACTGTGACAGAACCAAGGCATCGGATAAACAGATTTTTGCGTTTTGAGACAAAGAATGTCTGGAGAGATATAGGGTTTTCAGATTAATATAAGCTTTTTTAATGCAGTTATTTAAGTGCTCTTTGAATCTAAAGTTATGGTCGATGATTAGGCCCAGATTTTTACAAGAATTTTTTATAGACAGCTGAGTATTTTCTATTAATATATTTATAAAAGGCAAGGCCCGCTCTCGTATGAAAGATTTACCAAACAGCATAACATTAGATTTTTGCGAATTGATGATAAGACAGTGTTTCCTCGAGATATCTATTAGATTATGTAAGTCATTGTTGATTGCCTGATTAGCAGTTTGTATATTGGAAATGTCACAAGACAGATAGAGCTGTGTATCATCAGCATAAAAATGACAGCGACATGTTTTAACAGAAGTTATAAAATCAGATGTATAAATGATATACAAAAGGGGTCCCAGTATGGAGCCTTGTGGAACACCTGCTGTCACTGCCCTTAGATTAGAGGTTTTGTCATGAAGTTTAACCTGCTGATATCTACCGTTGAGAAAGCTTCCTAATAAATTGACAGCGTCTTGATTGAAACCGAAATAGTGTAGCTTGGTCAAAAGCAAATCATGATCAATCATGTCAAAAGCTTTGGAATAATCTAAAAGTGTTAAAATGGTTAACATACTTTTGTCCGTGGCGGTGAGAATATCGTCAGTAATACATGTAAGAGCAGTGACGCAGCTGTATCCTGGTGTGAAACCAGACTGGGTAGAAGGTAAAATGTTTTGTGTAAGTAGGTACTGGCGGATTTGTTTTGCCATACGCGCTAACAATACAGATAGGAATAATAAAATAATTGAAACAAAGTTATGTAATAGTTGTTACAAAATCTCGTTTGACATAAGGTTTTTTCTGACTGCTTATTATACTTTCCACATGTATTTCTAAATATTTTGACAGTTGAATACTTTTAAGTCATTACTTTCTTTAGTAAAGCATTTAAAATTGTTCACTGTTGATGCTTCCGTGTAGGTCTTGATTACATTCTCACAAATTTCTAAGTCGCCATCTTTTTCTAATTCTGCCAACTGCACATCAACGGCAGCTGTTTCACCTGAAATTTCAGTTACATCATCTTCCACGATTATTTCGTTGTCAATGTTTATAAATTCGTCAGGGTGGACGTCTTCGATTTCTGGGATATTTCTATACAGTTCAGCCACTACTGATAAGGGTAAATCGTCCTCTGGTTCGAATTGATTACAGCGGCGTAACTTGATACCCGCAGACTCCGCGGCCGGGAAGGGGGGGGGGGGATGAGCCTAGTTTTCTTATTCTTTCCTTCCATAAAAGCAAACAGGAAAAATTCTTCCTATTTTTATTTTTATAATAATGGGATGCCCACGCAAGAGGCAAAGTAGTTTTGAATTGCAGGCTTCTGAAATCAAGCGACATGGATTGTTTTGTAATAATAGCGCGCATATGGTAATGCAAGTGTCGAATTTCCTGCACTCATAACGCTGATTTGAGTTGACAATACCGCCAGTATTGCAAAAGAATTCTATAATTTAACAACATGATCATTAAATGCTAGATTTATGGATTGTTTTGACGCCTTACGACATAAGCTGGACCTGCATCTTGAAGTGTCCGTACAAGAGAGATTCACAGTCTAAAAATTGTCGAAAAGTGGTGTCCGTGTCCGTTTAAGAGAGTGTCCGTTTAATAGAGAAAATTCTATTAGCGAAGTTAATGCAAGCAAGTTGGTTCCCAACAAAATGTCCGTGTAAGAGAGGTGCCCGCTTATTAGAGGTGTCCGGTAAGGAAGATTTCACTGTATATCGAATACTTTCGGTACTGTAAGAGAATCTGATTCCAGTATTTTTAGATTGTTACGGACAATATTTAATACTTGATGTAGAAAATGTAAATATATTTCTTCGGGCATCAAAACAGTAGGATCTTCGCCGCCCAAGTTGTCTTTTACGAAATTCCAAACTAATTTTGGGCATTCTTCTTCACCAAGTGTATAAAAGTAAGAACTAAGAGCTGGCCAAGCTTTTAGAAGTCTATAGCGGGTAAAAGGGATAACCACTGAGTGGTCACATGCAGTAGTAACGGAACATATTCCATATCAAAAAAGTCATATATTATCTCCTTAAGCAGAAAAATGGTTGAATACTTTCAAAACAAATGCTTCTACAGCGACATATAGTAAATCGTCTGCCTTTTCAGCTATGTTATGTAAAGTATGTGTTGGACAATGCGCAGCTATGAGTTAGTTGCAACATTTTCGGGAGACGGAGTTCTGTTTTCCAAAATTTACGGCTGCATTATCTACAGAATATGCTGATATGCTATTACTTGGAAGATTATGATTCTTCAAAGAGCTAAAAATGTTGTCAACTATTGCTTTCGCTGATGAAGTGAGGTCGTAATTACATGAAATAAAGCGGGAAAATAAATTTAGCCTCTAAATCGGGAAATGTTATGTCCCGAGCGATACCAACTCGGGACCGGAACATTGGTCATCAAACACGGGACTGTCCCGGGTAAATCGGGACGGATGGTCACCCTAGATACGATTGTACCAGTACTTTTCGGTGTATCGAACATCCCTAGATCTCGCTGGTTTCATCCGTAAAATCTTACGCGTTACATAAAATAAGGCATTTCCCAGCTGGTTTTATAAGTACTTAGTTATTTAACTATACATGTATACAATAGTTACTTTTTTTCTAATGACAAGACAGGCTCTTGACGGCTGGGAGGCTCGAACCCCAGCCGCCCCTCAAACTCTTTCTTTGTAATTTTTATTGCTTATTTTGTAAACTGTGCGTCTATGCTATCTCTTGCAAAAATGTATAGCTTTTCAATAGCATTTTGCACATAAATTGTATTCGGTCAGCTTCTAGATACCCTATATAAATAACTCGACTGCAAAACGAGCCTAATCAATGCCTACTTATCCATACAGCGATGACTTTGCCGACAGGATAATGTTGGCACTCCTGGGCGCGGTCCTGCGGTCGCTCACCGCTGGCGCGTTCGTCGAAAGCGACTCGCAAACAAACCGCGATTGTCCTCGAGCACGTTCCCTGGTTTTTAACTAATTTGCCGTATGATAATGATGCTAATGGGCGTGAAATATTCAGGCATCGCGCTTGTCTTGTCCCGATGGCTTTCCAACCGTTTACTTCGCGCTCCATTCATTGTATTGAAATTTGCCAATTCGTTGGCTCCCGCTGCTGCGGATGGAAGTATTCTGCAAAAGCTCCTTCTGCTAACGGCAATGAAGCTTAGAGGGAATGTCGTTTTAATGTGATGTCTTCATCGACACAAATACCTCAATGAAGTTGCAACTTAACATGTTTGTACGCCTAGTACGCCTAATACAAAATACTCGTAACTTGCCATTAATTACTTTCTGGAAAACCGTTTTTAACTCTATTTGTTTTGAGTGTCTCAGTAATTGACTAAGTTGTCCTTTTCTTACGAGGTCTGAGTTCGCCGCGATTTTGAAAAAAAGTGCCAAAATTAGATTTTCCGCAAATATTCCTTTTACTGTTAAGTAGTTTCCCTATCATCCTCTTTCTAACAGAAAAACTCTAATGTCATCTCGTCAACAGAGTCTGGCCCAACTAATATGGGTTTAACTGACAAGTTATTTACTTTTAGGCACTTTCAAGCCGAAAACAGCTAACTAGGGACATTCAAGAAGTTTTTCAAACTCCGTCGGTGGAAGGGAATAGTCTAAACGCGTTAGGTGACAATCCTTCGACGTTTAACCGGTACCAGCCCGATTGTAAAGAAAGCAAAATGTTTCAAACCGTACAATGCGGAAGTTTTTGTATAGCCAGCTTTTGCACCCATATCATTATCAGTGTGTGAATTAGGCCCAGAGCCGGGCAAATTACTTTTAAAAAGCAATTAATTACGAATTACCAATTACCGCCCAATGAGGTAATTTAATTACCAGAGATTCGATTACTCAAATGAAATAGTAATTTAATTCCGAATTACTTGGTAATTGTAATGATCAGGATTATAAAAGAACTATATAATAATAAGTCGTACGTAAAAATAGGGCACAGACTATCAAGACCTATAGAAACAACAAAAGGCTTAAGACAGGGTTGCTGCATATCACCACTACTCTTCAACATATATTTAGAACATTGTTGAAGCATCATATTTAATATGTACTTGAGAATAATCCTAGAAATTGTTCGTGGCATTAGGAGCTGCAGCCAGGTTAATTTAAGTCTTGCTCATCTTCCGCTGTCCAGCAATCTATCATACTTAAGATCCTAATCTTGGATTTGCATGTCATTTGTAAATACCATCTGCAATTTAAAACGGATGTCATTAGTTTATTGTTAGAGCTTTCGGCGAAATGCAGCTCTCTCTTGCGATGGTCGACCATTCCTTCCCCCTACTCCTAAAGGGGTGGTTTAACGAGTGTCCGAGTTTTCTTGGGCTCGAAGAGACAGACACGACCAGAGTCACGTTAAGACACCGAGAGATATACATCTCCTCTATAATCAGTACCGGCAAGTTTAAATTTGTAATTATACAGTCCGCTTTTAGTGTTACATTGGTGTATATATTGTAAATAAAGTGTTATTACAATTATATTCGTTGTGTTCAATCATTCACGACCGCGACGACTTGCGTGATTCTCCGCCGGTATTTCGTTGTGCCCGTAAGGTTCGGGTCGCAACAAACATATATTAGAAAAATGGAAAAGAAGCTGTGCCGGTATGGGTGTACCAATAGAGGACAATTGCCTGTTCACACCTAACTTCGCGGATGACCAGATAATTATAGCACAGGACGCTTACGACCTGGAATTCATGCTAAAACGACTGCATAAATACTATCAAGAGATGGGAATGAACATAAATATTAGCAAGATAGAGTACCTAGTCGTTAATTCAGAAGCACAGTTCCAGATTTTAATTGATGACAAGGACATCAAACAAGTAAAACAATTTAAATATCTAGGAGTACCGTTTACAAAGGATGGATTGGGTAGAATGGAAATTATAAACAGAATAGAACAAGGACGGAAAGTGCTTGGATGTTTGAATGGAATATGGTGGGACAAACACATATCGCGAAAAGTTAAGAAACACATAGGGAAGACAATGGTGGAATCAGTAATGTGTTATGGTAGCGAAGTGTGGCCAGTAACAGCAGGCTGCAAAAGAAAACTTACAGCGACGGAGATGGACTACCTAAGAAGAAGCGCCAGAATATCAAGAATGGAACATATCAGAAATACGGATATAAGAACGATGATGATGACACAGGACACAGTAGTAGACCGAATAGAACGAAGAAGTTTAAAATGGTTCGGGCATCTCATGCGAATGGGGCAGACCAAGACGATCATGGAACGAAGGTGTGAGGAATGCTATGAGAGCCCGTGATCTGGAAGAAGAAGATGCACTAGAGAGAGGCAGATGGCGCTTAGGACTGGGAAGGCGGCTAGAAGCTGTATAAACCCAAATATATATATATATATCAATTTAATCTATAAATTTGGTTTAAACTACATAATTATTATGCATATTTTTGAAGCTTATTAGACTCTGTTGAAGTCACATGAACCAATAATATAGTTAATTGTAGTTCAAATGTAGTTCTATAAAGTACAGTGTAGACAGTGTCCATAAATATTTCATGAACTCCCGTCATCAATTTTATTTTTGATCGCTCTGTACAATTACGCTCGCTAGGTTAATTTCAATTTATACTAACACGCATGTTTAACTACATAAACGCAATATAAAAAGAAACATCATTGTTAGGTAATACTGATCTAAGCAAACGAATAAAAAATAGTTTTTATTTGCATAACAAAGTCGCCTGGAGGCGTGTTAAACCGGAGCGCATTTCTGGGAAACATTAAAAAATCTACGCATTTGCTTCTTATGTAATTTGCGGAATTTCCATTACACGCTTTTTCGAAGAAGTGCATCAGCAGCGCATTAACTATTGAGAAACGGTCCCGTAAAAAGCTTGATACAATAAAGATTACCCTGCAATAAAAATGTATTTTTTGGAGGCTATGGTACATTTAGCTTGAAATTGCGTAATTTTAGAGCTTACCATGACCTTCAGCGATGTATTTAAAGAACGAATAGTTGATGGAATTACCTGGAACAAAAAAGAGACTATTAATATATAAGCGTATTTTAATATGGCATATGTGTCACTGATTGACTACTCGCTTTTATAATAATATTGATAAATAGAATTTAAACGATGCGATGTATGTATATCGGACGACGTAATGTTGACACAAAGGACAGACGAGCCCAATGCTACCATGAGTAGCACAGTTTGCTACGTGCAATAATAATAAAGCAAACTTCATACGAATACAATTTTAATTTCCAACCTGTCCAGGAATGCAACTCCGTAAGCTGGTTGATTGGAAAAAGGAAGATGTAAGATGTCACAATACGAGCCTTGTATGCAAACATATTAATCATACTCCTTGTATTTTTTATAGTCAGACAGGGAGAATGCGGGCGGTCGACGAACAGAGATCTCGTGAGTGGCTCGTTCACAATTACAATTTTCTTGTCAATTTTTTCTAGTATTAATACTTAACTCTTACTAGATCAATGTGACTAATCACATAAGTCATTCTTATGACATTATTAAAAGTGGAAAATTAAATTCAATTGCCTTTTACAATGACAATATAATTATACTGAACGATTTGTACCGCGACTGTGAGTCATATGTGCCTATATACGTAGAACTTTATTATAAGGTCCTGCCTGTTGGACATGTCTACCAGTCAACCTTCTGATTGGTCACTTGGGTTTAGCTGAATTCATGTCAACATGAACAAGCAATGGTTCCAAACAAGCCACCGCTGTGGCACTGGTATTCTATCTTGTTAAGGTTAGTTGCAGCCTTTGGTCGGTTTTTAAACTGAATGAAATAAGATAATGTGTGTCGTTCTAGCTTGTTTATGTTAGTTTCAGCCTTTGATTACTTTTTAAATGTAATGCTCTACAGCTCTATATCATTGTTCATGCCTGGAGTTCGATTTTTGATCATGCACAACAGGTATGACCTTATAATAAAGTTTTACCGCCAAATCTTTGTGTATTTGGCTTCAATATGTCTGATAAAGTTGAAACCTCTCGCCGTTGACACAGAAATCGTTAGCCGCATCAATTTTAAAAAATGATTAGCATTTCAGGTAAAGCGCTCAAATAAAAAAATCTGGTGTGATACACTCACACAACTTCCTTTTACAGTGATCTTATAATTAGTCAAAAATTTCATTTTTAATTTTTAACCATTTGTTAAAATTTTTCAAAATTACAAATTCTACAAAAACGGTACAAAATCGAGTGTTAGTTGAAGAGACAAATTTTCTCTAGAATTTTAAGGTGAATTCAAAAATGTAATAATATACCGGGTGTTTTATTTAAAATAGGAGTTAATAAAAAAAATAGAAAAAAAAAAACAAAAGAAACCCACTTTAGAAGTATTCAACTCGAAAATCACCTATCTCACATCAATACACATTAAAAATGTAAGAAAAATGTAAAGTTTAAAAAAAATCGTTTGAGCATTTTTGAAAAAATCGAAAAAAACTGAAAAATCACAAGAGTAAACACCTACTTCCGGTTATGCAATTTTCTTCAAAAGCTTGCTGTCTCATCTACATAGTACACAAAACTTATATATGAAGTTTCAACGCCATACCTCTTTTCGTTTTTGAGATATTCTGTTCACAGACAGACAGACAGACCAATGAAAAAAAAATATGTTTTTTGGGATCAGGGGACTCTAAAACGTGAAGATCCGTTGAAAACTCAATTTCGAATTTTTGGGGTGAATCCAATACTTCCTTTATAGTAAAAGGAAGTAAAAAAGCCAAACTATTCTTCCCGAACAGTAAATCTTTGATTGGTGATGCCATTTAACTAAAAATACCGTGTGTTGCCTCTCAGGGTTGCAGTTCTTTAGCCCTTTCGATCCGTCCTTTGAGACGGTTTTAATTAAGCGTGAAATTGTTGTTGATTTCACCCCAGAGCCAGAGTAATCCATGTTTTATAATTATTATAGAAACATAATACACGATAGCTATTCGCATTAGGCAGGTAGCTACGCATTTATGACCGAGCTAATACATCACGGTCGAGCCCATTAGGACAAGACAGGTGAACTATAGGATATAAATATGCCGGCGGTGTGCCCTATATTTTTTTGGTCTTGAAAGCAAATAATTTGGGATTAATATTTAATAATATAAAAAGTTCTTGTCAATACTGTCAATATCCATTCCATTACTATTTGTACGTTTAATGTTTCTGGTTATAAATAATATTAGTAAATTTAGACGCATTCTTTATCTAAACTTAACAAGTTGTGTTACAGTATGTTTTAAAATACCTACCGGACGTCAAGGGCGTCGTTAAGTGCTACCGGCATAGGCCATAAAAACGTACTCGTTGCTAAGCTGGTAGGTAATTGCTACTAGACCAGTATATAAAAAATTGTTTTCGTTTATTATAAATAACAAGTAAAAGAAAGTCCGAGATTCATATAATTTGGTAAGTATATCTATATTTTATTAAAAAGGTCCAGAAAAATTATAGACATAAAATTTGCTTCAATACATTCGTACATCAGGTGTTTTTAAATTGCTTAACAGACTAAAAATTCGTTGTTAATACAGATATAGAATAGTTATTTAGACCACAAGTCTTGGAAGTGCAACTTTTTTTCACAAGTGTGGAGGGTTATTAAATGAGGCGCAGCCCAGTTTAATAATTCACACGCGTTAAAACTAAGCACGCTAACACGAGTTGTCATATGAAAAACATTGAAACAGCCTACTTGTTTCAAATAACTGACAGATTGTCACATTTCTGAAATGTCAAAATTAAAAGTTTTTGATGACTTTTTTTATGCAAAGTAGATAAAATAGTATATTATACTCGTTCAATAAGAGGCATTGTAGCACTCATTCCATTAGAACACTCCTCGCCACGCTCGTCGTGCCCCACAAATTCACTCGTGCTACAATAGGCCCTGTTGTTAAACTAGTATAATAATACTTCTTAACATGGAATTTCGGATTAGACCGCGTAGTATTTGCATATGAACACCCAGCATTTTCTGGATTAATGTGCCTTGCACCTTGTGAAGTCGAGCAAAAACCGCGCGATAGTCATGCATGACATGTTATGAAACTCAGCCTTCGGCTTCGTTTCATAATTTTCATGTCTCGTGCATAAACATCAACTTTTAGCACTTGTTGCATAATTAGCTATTTTTTTTTAGTTTTAAATGTGCACCGTACAAAAGAGCTCACCTAGCAGTGATTACAGCTTTCACAACATGCGCTTGTCCAGAACGCCACGTCTTTTGGTTTTATGCATTCCCTACCTTCCAAAATGTTCCTTTGCCATTCCACAACAGCCGTTGTTCTATAGAAAGCTTGTTCATAAATACAAAACATTTTCGTATGAACTTTTCGAGGAGAAAGTCTCTCGACAGCTAAGAATCGGATTACAGCCCGTTGATCTTATTTGCATAATTTTTTTTATTTTGAAGGGTATTTTAAGGGCTAGGGCGCACGGGCGACTTTTTAGCCGCGCGACTATTTGACGGCAGCGCTGAGATTGCCGCTTTTAGTCCAGTCAAATGGTAGAAAATAAAGGAAAGTTTTGGTGGAGTTTTGATATTTGGTTCCTATATGTTTTTTGGGTCGCTGTACATGAATATCAGGTTTGCCAACAAGAATTTTGACCGGAAACACGTTTTTAAGCAAAAACGGTGCAAAAAAATGTTTTTTTAAGTTTTTCGAAAATTACCCGAAAGCTAACTATTTTTCGTTAATGTTAAACCTATATGAAATGAAAGAAGATAAAATTTCCGAATTTTTTTGTACTTGAGGTTTTTTTCTCCGACCAATCGTTCAGCCGCGAGAGCGTCGCTAAGTTCTAGTTCAGTCAAATGGTAAAAAAGTAGGGGAAAGTTGTGGTGGAGTTTTGATATTTGGTTCCTATATGTTTCTTGGGTCGCTGTACACGAATATTAGGTTTGCCAACAAGAATTTTTAGCGCAAACACGTTTTTTTAAAGCAAAACGGTGAAAACCCCGAGTTTTTCTAAAATTACTCGAAAACTATCCAAATTCGTAAATGTTGAACCGATATGAAATGAAAGAGGATAACATTTCCTACATTTTATACAGTAGAGGTTTTTTCTCCGATCAATCGATTAGCCGCGAGAGCGCCGCGAAGTTAGGTGTTAAAAGCAAAAAAAAGGAATTATCCCAGTTTATTTCAAAGTAACTCGAAAACTATCCATTTCTCGTAAATAAAAAATGGTATATTTATTTATTTATTTAGTATTAAGCCAACAGCCGTTAGGCCAATTATAGGCGTCGCTGTATATTTTATGGGGACTTCGAACCCCACTAACGACTGCCATGATGTTAGTATGACATCCGGGACCAACTATATTTGCGTGGCAGCCGTACCACGAGGCATCGAGAGATGCAGCCGTGGAACTCCCATCCAAGTTCTAACCAGAAAGAGCGTTGCTTAACTCTACTGATCGAACGTGGACGCTTGTTCAAGCTACACCTACGTTTGACGGAAAGTCATTGACGGCTCATTCGTTTCTATTGAAATTTAAAAAAAACAATTGAAAAATAAAACTAGAACTCCATTCACCGGAAACTAGATTTATTTTGCGCATTTCACTGGTTTTTAATATTTAAACTTTAAGACCATTTTTCTCGATTTTTCAGATGTAACATATTGAAAATTTTATATAATGGAAAACAACATAAAAAGTATGTACTATCAATATCAATAATAAAAAATACAGGTTGTCATTTAAAAAAAGTCGATAATGTAATATCATGGAAAAAAAACATAAGAAACTGACAATCCGCTGAAAATATTCCCTACGGTCAAAATCGCTACACTCCTTCGAGATTTTTTCATAAAAAAGAATATCAACGAAGTTAATGAATTTATCCGTTACTTTATTTCCACACTGTATATGTTTTTAATATAAATTTTAATGTCCCAACGACTTTTGGTGGCCAAAATCTTGTTTTTCTATTTTCTGGGAAATTATCATCTTTTGATAAAAATAAAAGTTTTCAGAGCAAGATCTTCTCATATATCATACAGTTATCTACATCTTTTTTTTAACAAGTTATTTTGTAAGAAATATAATTTTTGAAGAAAACACAAAATTAAATTTTTACAAAAATTCCGGCAAGTCCAGAAATTAGTAATGGAAATATTTTTTTTTCAAAAGTCTTACATATTACATAATTGTCTATAGCTTTCGTAAAAAAAAACTTGTGTAGTTTTTTAAAAATTAATGCAAAATTAAGTTTTTACGAGCAGTGAAAGAGTCATTTGGTGAAAATACCTAATTTTTTTATAAAAATCAGCAAGTTGACGAGAACAAAACGGTTATTTGACAGTTCGTGTACCCATGCTGTACTAATCTACTAATATGACCTGATTCACATCCAAAGGAGGCAGCAACCGCGCCGTTTCGAAAATACGACAGGTTGCGTTTTTAAAACCGCTTCGCCGCAGTAAAATTGCCGCTAGTACGCTTGAATCCATTTAAACTAATGTGTCCTATCCACGCGATTAACAAACGGCGACGAATGAGTGGCTGACAAACAGCTCGTGCGCGAGTAATGTATGTGTTACACCCTATAATGTGTCATGCACTGTAATGTGTTATATCCGATATGAATTGTATGAAGTCCCCATGACGCAGTGGCGTAACTAAGATTTTGCTCTGGGGGGTGTTCCGAGAGAGTGATCAACCTTAGAATAGAAATTTAATAAAATCTGTAACGGGCTTTACCCAGAACCTTCCTCGTGGAAATTGTGACACTAAATAATTTCAAAGCTCTAATTAAGTTAGGGGTAAAAATATCTTCACGTTTCTAATAAGTTAAATACATTTTTAAATAAAAAAACATTACCGGTGATGAATTTCGAAGGGCCAGCGGATGCGTATGCAATCCCAATGCTTTGCAAGGAGAATGGGCTATTTCTACCTGCGCATTTATTCTTAATCTTTCGGGTCACAGTTATGGCAAGAATAAAGCTTGCGATATGTACAAATTATTACTTGTATCTATTGCTAAGTTAAATAAAAAATAAATAAAATTTTATTTTTTAAGGTGCTCACCCTGTATATATTTGTCTAAAATTTTCTCGGTTTAATAGATATATAACGTGTATGCAAAATATTATCTTCCTCCAACAAATAGGTAGTTTTTAAGTTATACCGCCAACAGACAGACGGAATTGAGAAAACTTGTTTTTCGTCATCTAGGAATCCTGAAACGTAAAGATCTGAAGACATCTCGGAAGGTGATTTTTTCGCGATTACAAATATTACAATACTTCCTTCGTCTTTCAGACGAGGAAAGTAAAAAAACGAGAGTACCATAAAGCATAGTTGATTTCATTTCTACAGAACTTGCGGTAGGTCTTGATTTAATTTCTTGGCAGTATAGACCACCTAGTTATATTTAAGAATGTATTTTTTGCTTACTAACCAAAAGAAGTCAGAAATAATTTTTTTCTTAAATAAATAACAACTTAGCTTGCGTGTAAAACAAAATTGCAAGATATTGCATGTCCTTGCAATAACTCTAACCTATGAAAACGTTAAATGTCATTTTGACTATAAAAAATTAGTTAAATCACGGCCCACTGCAAGTCCTATAGAAATGAAAGCAACTATACTGTTTATTTATAAACAATTAAATCATTACAATTGTAATACAACTTATAGTAGTAATTCAAGTTTTCTTGGTTTTTTGCTAAGTCATTTATAATTTCATCTATACATTCTATACGTTCATCTGCAGTTCTCTGTGAATGGAGAGCATTGCCAATCCATTCAGCCTATATTGCGATATGTTGTATTTTGGAGGTAAGTCTTAATCCTTTTTAAGGTGGAGAATGATCTTTCAGCTGTTGCAGTTGACACAAGAATCGTTGCAAGGATTTGTAGCAACTTGAATATGTTTGGAAACATGTCCTTATTGCACGTAGCTAGCGCATCCATTGCTGTTTTGAAACAATTTTTTGGCTTAGCCTAATTGTTTCGCCATTTATCCAATTATTTCAGGCTTAACCTGTATATTTTTAGTTGAATTATAAATCCTTTTGCATTTCAAATTCTTCTATTTCCCAAAGCAGCGTATTTTATACCTGGATCAAGTTCCTATCGTTTGCACGATGCCCTCTCGACCTGCGCTATCTCTTATCAGAGTGCGAGTCTCCCTTTAGAAACGAAATTTTCGTCCGAGGCACTTATTCTTCTCGCCTCAGGCGGCGCATTTCGCGCGGCCGAGGTTTGATTTTGTTCAAGTCAAAGTACGTGCGCTCAACCAATTTCAATGAGCAGTGTGTTTCTAAGGGCTGATTATGATCAGGTACGATTGCGCTTTTCTGTCTTATTATCTCCATAGTAATTATATTTTCCTTAGCTCTTAATTACCAGTTTCATACACGAGTTTTTCTCGGAGGCCAAGCCTTATCGCCCTTTCAACACCTGCTGGCGCTCTGCTTAGTTGCTGCCGTTCGAGGGTGCTTTTGCTGTATTCCATTATGGTAGCAGATCACGACCAACTTATTTTAAACAACAGGGTGTAGCAACCCCCAGCCGGCGTTCGCCTGTTAGCCGTTTTTGCACGTTGGTGAAGCGAGGTTAGTTTGTGCTATTCCGAGATATATCGTATCTTCAATACCTGTATTTTACATTTATACATTTTAAAACCGTAAATATTTAAAATTTAAATGCATACGTTCCGCAATTATTAACATGTAATGTAACATTCAATTTCATACATACTCTTATTTTAATATTTAAATTTTTATGCTTATATCTAATTATGCTATATTTAAAGTTGCTATTTTGATGTGTATTTCGACCCTCTGTAAAAGGTACAGTCACGCTTTTTTATTTCAATAGCCTAAACAGAAGGTATTATTAAATAATTGAGGTATGCATATCCCATGAATAATTTGAATTTAGAGTTATTAAAATAACCCGAAAGGGGTTTTTAATTTTATGCGTGTCGCAACCTTCAGTTCACGTACACAATGTTGTTATAAAATTGTTTGCATTTTAATTATTCTGATAATTTATTACTGACACTACAAGTCTTTTTTATTGCTTATTAATTGAACGCTAGTCACGTGTAGTTTATTTTTCTTATTATTTGAAATCTTTTGATTTATGGCGCCCATTTCCATTTACTTTCCTTTTTTGAAGACATTCCAGGGTACATAGCTGATGATTTGAACCTACGATCTAAGGCCGCCGATATTTGAGTTAGTTAGGGCCATTGCGGTGAGTAAAGAGTTTTTTAAAGCTGCCGTGGTGTATAAACGGTAGGGGGGTTGATCTGTGATTTTTTTACTACCATCAATTATTTTAATTAGTCAATCGCAGGTCGGCTTCTTTATTGTTTCAGTTTTATATGAAAGATATTTTTCCATTTCCGGTATAATTTGAACTCCATAATCACGTCCGAAGGAGATCGGATTTTAAAAATGGTCGAGTCCGAATTGCAAATGTAATAATTGATATTCAATTATACATTACTAAAATGTAATTTTAGATTTTTGTTTAAGACGAATTTTAGCTATTCCTAAAGCCTCTGGGGGGTGTTCTGACACCCATATCACACCCCCCATAGTTACGCCACTGCCATGACGTATACTGAAAGCCACTATTTTCCTTATGAAAATAAATATTATATAGGTACAGAATGATACATTAATATTGCAAAAAAATTTAAAGACAGATTCTTTGGTTAAAAATAAACAAAAAATGTCCTATAAACTTGTGTCCGGAAACGTTTCGTTACCGAGATACAGGGCGTTAATTTTTTCATTAATTTACTTTTGATAATTATTATTAATATTTCAAATTTAATTGATAATTGGCAGGTTGAATGCTAGTAATATAAGCTGTTTTTTATGTCATTACATTTCGCTTACTTAATCCAGGGGCGTGTCTAGGTGGGTGCATTTTATTTAATATTAATAAGAAAAAATAATCCGATATTTGTATTTCGATAGAGGAGTAAAAAATACAATCTCACTACGGTTTAGAGATAAAATAGTAGATTATGCAATGAGGGAGAGAAATGCGTTATTTTGCTATTTTTCTGACTCGAGGGCGAAGCCCAAGAGTCAGAAATTGCACATTGCATAATCTACTATTTTATCTCTAAATCGTAGTGAGCTTACTACTGCGTCGTCGTTGTGCTGGCGCTGTGCATTTCTGGTGTGCTATGGTTTCTATGCAGATTGTTGGTGTTGCTATACTACATTGTTGGTGCTTGTTATAATGCTTAGCAACTTTATCGACCCTAGGGCTATAAAAGCCATTTTACGCATTCCATAGAGGGCCAATAAACAAGATTATGGTTCCAAAATGAAATAAATAAAGTTATTCACTGGTATTTGTAACCAAGGCTTGAATCAGTCTCGTAGAATATACATACATAGTAGTAAAACTCAAATATGTTGTGCATTTTTTTAAATTGTTTAATTTTTCAAGGTAAGATGCATTGTTACAATTGTTAAAACAGTTGAAAATGATTTTTTTATAATGGAATTTTATTAGTTGCATTACATAATTAGAAACTGCAATGAAAGAGCTTCACTGTTATATGCCATATCCAAGGTGTCCCATGTAGTACCGGCCATAGGGTGACTGCCAAGTTAAAAAACACCAAGGATCAACAAAGGCTAACTTATATGAGAGATCTTGTGTTGTAATATTTACTTTTGTGTTCTGTGAGTTGTTGGAAAAATATTCTATTTTATTGGTATTCGTATGATTATGGGTCTTTGACTACATCAACCGCTGAAATATAATACGTTCTAAATATTTCTATAATTAAACCGTGCCCGAAGTTATTTTAAGGGACCGGAGGTTGCCTTAAAATGCCGGGAGCTGGGTGATCAGTTAGCCGAGAACGTGTATGCGTGAATGTTGTGAAATCTGATACACCACAGATGGTAACATTCCAACGCGAGAGCTCGTATGTGCTTTTGCAGTGTTGCTTGTGGTAATTATGTGGATTAATAAGAAAGGAGTGAAATAATAAAGTCTGTAAGAGATATTATTGCTTGAAGCTTGAGTAGCTTTGCAATGGTGGTTGCATGTAACTTTGCTGTGCAGCCGAGTTGAACACAATTTTATTGTTGGTATTGCTACTGATTGTAGAGAGCTTTATTGTTTGAGTCGTTGCTCATTATTGGATTGGTGCCCAATTGATACCGCTTTAGTCCACTATGTGGCTGGGTTAGGCATAATCCTTGACCCGATAAGCAATTATCAGTGATCCAGAAAGTGCATCTGGATAACCTGGTATGTTAATTCCCCACAAATGCCTTGTGATTTCGGTCTTTTGCAGATGCATATCACAGTGGCATGAGTTGTAGTTGGTCTAGTTAGCATTCGCCGAATAGGCATTAGATACGGTGAGCATCCGTATTGAAGGATTTTACAGCCATATCATTGGCGGTGCACCTGAAGATTATTCCTGAACTAAGTACTCTACTAGACGCTACGTTGGAGCGTGTAGTATTAATTATAATATCAACACGTACTGCTAAATGTCGTAATGTTTGCTTATTTTTGCTTGCATGCCTGATTGTAGAATTTAGCTGTTTTGCGTATACGAGCGTGTGTGACCACATGCCACATGAAATAGCCCGCTGATCGCCTCTTCCCGGTTTCGTGCTTCTAATCCACAACCCTTAGACCCAAGGGGCGTTACGGAATTTTTGGGTAAGTCTGTAGATGGATGTATGCACGAGGGCCGATCCAAATCCAGGAAAAAATTAATTAGCCCCGAACTCCGAATCTGTGCCTACACTTTATATAAATTTGTTGTACAATTCTGAGTATTGTAGTTTGGCACGAAATTAGCCGATTTTCGTAAAACACAGTTAATAAAATTGTTCAGTCTTTCTCAAACTATTAGCGTCAAGATTCCAAATTACCATTTGAAATTTTTACTCCGTTGAATCGATATTCATGTTTGTTCAGAACCGTTGAAAGCAAGATGCAACAAATTTCAAACTTCTCAGTTGACGTTGCCGAAAAGACAATAGTACAAGACTTTATGAGCTCAAAAAAATATGCTCAGGCGTATTTAATCATTTATTTATTAACATGGCAGTTGCCCTATATCTAGTGGGGCACACCGTACAGAGTTGATACTGCAAAATGACAAAATAATGCAAAATTTGACAGTGTCGGATGACAATAAACAATTTTTTCTTCAAACGGCAGTAAAATATGGCATTATACTGCTGGATTGATGATGCTAAACAGTCATTTTATTGCCAAGCGGCAGATAATATTATCTGCCGCTGATGAGCGGCAGATAGTTATTATCTGCCGCTGACGACTTTATCTGCCTCTCGTCAGCCGCAGATAAAGTTATTATCTGCCGCTGACGAGATCAAGTAATTTTCTTCGAATGTTATTCACAAAGTTGTAAATAATTTGTTATAAAAACGTTCGAAGAAAAAATACTATATGTTATTCGTAGCAAAAGTATCTTTATGTGGCTCGACTGTACTTATCTGCCTCGCAAGCTCGGCAGATAACCCGTCCAGCCTCGGGGCATAAAATATAACTTTTGCTCCTAATAACATAATATACTATTTTCTTCAAACGGTAGTAAAATGTGGCATTATGCTCCTGGATTGATGATGCTAAACTGTCACTTTATAGCCATGCGGCAGATAATATTATCTGCCGCTGACGAGCGGCAGATCTAGATATTTATGCATTAAGGGAGATATGAATATGTTTTTTCCCTGAGGTTGATAGGTGTTACATGTGTAATTCAACCGAAGGTAAAGAACATGAATATCTCCCGTGGTGCATACAATATTTTATCTACTACCATATTCGTAAAAATAGTATGAAATTTCAAAATGTGTTTTTTTATATACTAGTAAAATTATTTGCGGGTTAAGTACTAGAGCAGCTGACAATTTTTGTCGAGTTGGACTTCGCCTGTGTTTTATTTAACACTATGATAATGTATTATTTGTTAAAGAGAATAAAAACATTATTATTATTATTATTATTATTATTAGTATTACTAATTTACAAAAAAACAAATTTACTAAATTTATAGTAACTGTCCGAAGTGCCACTCTTCTGTGTCACCCATAATAATTGTGATAGCTGTAAGTAAAACATACAGATAATGAAAATCAAATACCAGCCTACTAAATCTAAACGTTTTAAAAAGGAATTGCTATCTATAATTCTTTGATCAAAGATATCTTTGAAATGAATGATTTTAGAACATATATTTATTAGGGTTTCTTCTTATTTCTTGCTGCACGATAACGCCCTTATATTTGTTCTGTGCAATTTTAAACACTCTGTATGTACAGGGTGTCCCAAATTCGTGGGTGACCATTGGGATCTTGGAAACCGTAAGAGATACGAAACAGTTTAAATTATGGTAAAGTTGAGCATTTTGACGTAATTTTTGCCTCGAAATATCCAAAAACTATAAAACATGATATATGCTCATTCTTGGAATTACGCATTTTTTCAAAAATGAAAATAAAAAATCCAGCTTCGTATTTAAAAAAAATGAAGTTGATGATGGTAGCTGAAAGACGAAACGTCGAATATAAAATCTGAAAGCACCAGCGTGTAGTGCAGAAAAAGTGCCCATGGGTATGTTAAACTGGTTTTGCATTATCTCTTTAAATAAAGTCAGGAGCAAGAAAAAACAAATTTTCAAAATTTCGGTTTTGTTGAATATCTTCGGAAATACTCGGAATTTTCAGAATTTCAAAACGGTTTTTTAATAAGCTCTAAAATGCTCAACCTTGTCATAATTTAAACTTTTTCGTATCTGTTACGGTCTCCAAGATCCCAATAGTCACCCACGAATTTGGGACACCCTGTTAAAGTTATTTAGATCCACATAACTTGCAAGGGCTATAAAAAATTCCACATTTTTTAAAAACTCAGATGCAAAAAAACGGTCCACCTAGTATTTAATAATTAATTGACCCATTTGGTAGTATATGACCATATAATATAATGAGTGCAAACGATGAAGTGTAGCTTTTCTCTGTATTCTACTTCAATTCATCTGCCTACTTTGTCTATTGCAGCTTTTGTTTTCTTTTATTGATCTTCTAGAATTTTGGAAACAACTGCTCTCTATTTGTCAAAGCCAAGAAGACTATACTAAGGAGATGCAACTCCCTATGACGGCTGTATATAAAAGCGGCCCTTATGTCGGGGATAGCCGTCGCGGCGCTGTCGACAGCGTGTACTGCCGTTCGAGAGTTGGAAGCTAGCTAAATTAACCTGTAATCGCGGTTAAAAGTCAGTTTACGGTTGTTAATCCAATGGAGTGTATTTCAAGTGTATTATTAATTGTTAAAACATGGTCCGAATTTCCAGTTACACTCAGCAAATGTTTGACATTGACAGTTCACGAGTTTTGTGAATGAATAATTGTACACCACGGCCGCCTTACTTGTCAGCTTTTAGCGGTCCGCTTCGAAACGGGAGTTGCGTGTCCTTAGTATAGTGTTCTTGGTCAAAGCATATCAAAGTGTTTAATTTGTACAAAAGTGCTTTAGTTTGTTGTATAGTTATAGTTTGTTGTCTTGGTTATTAACTTTTGAGTTAACTATGCCTTTAAATCGCGAAGATTGCGCGAGAGCTGTAGGTTTTGTAGAAGATGGGCGTTAGCAATTCAACCATCAACAGGGTTATAAGACGTTTTACAGAGACTGGAAGGACATTTCGCCGTCGCCGTTTCGCCGTCGCCATTTCGCCGTCTGCCATTTCGCCGTCGCCGCTTCGCCGTCGACCATTTCGCCGTCAACTTGAAAGCGGAACAAAGACCGTGCAGCCAAATAATTATACTTTAATTTATTTTTATACTTTGATGTAATGCAACCTCCACTTTATTTATTTGGACATTAATTTGTTTGCTTATAAACTATCTTCTTTGTTAACTTAATAATATAATTGTACTCCGTTGCTTGAAGAAAATGCATAATAAGTTTAATAATTTCTATTGTACTTAGACAGCAAGTATACAGTAATATTTAAATTGTAAAGTCACATATATACAGGGTGGTTCAAATTTATTTCGGGAAACTTTAGGAATACACAGAACACTTCAAAATAAAGCGGAAAACGTTAATCAACTGTAAGTTGTTGAAGTTGAGTTAAAAAATCTGGTGTGATACACTCACGCAACTTCCTTTTACAGTGATCTTATAATTAGCCAAAAATTTGATTTTAAATTTTTAAGCATTTGTCAACATTTTTCTAAAATCACAAATTCTACAAAAACGGTACAAAATAGAGCGTTAGTTGAAGAGATAAATTTTCTCTAAAAGTTTAAGCTAAATTCAAAAATGTAATAATATACCGGATGTGGGTGTTCTACTTCAAATAGGAGTTAATTAAAAAATAGAAGAAAAAAGAAAAGAAATCCATTTCAGAAGTATTCAACTGGAAAATCACCTACCTCACATCAATACACAATAAAAATGTAATAAAAATTTAAAGCTTGAAAAAAGAGCAGATCACTAAAATCATCATTACGGCCATACTACCTTAAAGGGAATTCTCTAAACCAAATCATTATAATGACCATCATGTGCATGATAAAAGGATTAGCAAAAAGTATGCTCATTACCATTAACAACTAATCAGACGGTTTAATGCATATAAGAAGTGTAACTGTAATAACCTTTAACGTCCTCCTAATGGGAAATAAATGTGAATAATATTTTTTCTACTCCTGTAACTAAAATGCCATTTAACATACTAACATACACGTCGCTAAGTGACCTTTTAGTCATGCCTTCATAACCTATGACTAAAGAGCCTCTTAGTCATGAGCTGAAGTTGGCAACGATGTTTTAATCATGGGGGCGAAGTTAGATTCAAAAAGTATTTGCTTTATTAGCCACAGCCAAAACTTAAATCAAGTTAGTTTTCAACCGTCACTTTGACGTTTGTCAAGCATAATTTAACCTAATATAATAAATGTCAAAATTTTAATGAAATAATATGATGTTATATTCTCTAAATTTGTGGCCGTAGAAAAAGTATAGTTTGCAACTCGTTTTATAAACTTATTAGTCACTCATTTTATTAAACACTCGCTCCGCTGCGCTTCGCTCGTGATTAATAAAACTCGTGACTAAAATGACATTTATAAAACTTGATACATAATATACTAATAAAACTATTAAAGATTTCGAACATGTATCATTTAAAACATGTAAAACTTTGATTCCATGTTTTGCTTAGATATAGATAAGTGAAAAAGTGTTTTTTAAAGTCGGAAATGTAAAATAGTCTACGGCGAAATGGCGACGGCGAAAAGGCGACGGCGAAACGGCGACGGCGAAATGGCAACGGCGACGGCGAAATGGCAACGGCGAAAAGGCGACGGCGAAACGTTCCATTCCGTGACTCGCAGGCCAGGATCTGGTAGAAAAAGAAAGACAATTGCGATTGATGATCGTTTATTGTACTTCGTACACTACGAGACCGCCATTCCACTTCGATAGAAATGAAAAATCGACTCCGAGAAGTTCGTGGAACAGACGTAAGTAAATGGATGGTTCGTCGAAGGTTAGCAGAAGTTGGATTGGTTGCTCGCAGACTAGCTCACAGCCCCAAATTATTCCCTCATCCCCGAGTAGCCAGATTACAATTTGCTCGTGATCATTCAGATTGGGATTTAAGGCAATGGGGCACTGTTCTGTTTACGGATGAATCCCGATTCAGCCTATATGCACCAGATGGAAGGGAACGAGTATGACGACGAACGGGTGAGCGACTTGCGAAGTGTACTTTCACCCCAAGGGTTAGTTTTGGAGGAGGATCGGTTATGGTGTGGGCAGGAATTTCGATGGAGGCTCGTACCAAACTTGCCTTTATTGAAAGAGAATCTCTGACGGCAGAACGGTACATATTAGAAGTTTTAGCAGATCATGTTCCATTTGCACCATTTACTGGTAACAACTTCATCCTCATGCAGGATAATGGAAGAGCGCACGTAACAAGATGTGTTACTGAATACTTGGACGAAGTTGGAATAACTCGTATGAATTGGCCAGCATATTCACCTGATATGAATCCCATAGAACATTTATGGGACATACTGGGGCGATATGTCGGAAGTTGAATAGCGGCACCAGGTTCCTTAAATGAGCTCCGTGCAGCACTTTTAGAAGAATGGGAAAATATTCCACAAGAGGTCATTCAGCAGCTTATTGGTTCAATGGGACGGCGTATACAGGCTTTAATAAGAACTAGAGGAGGCAACACAAGGTATTGAAGAAACATGAGGGTTAGATTTTGTGATTCATAATGTTTTATTGATTTTTGTTTCATTCCATTATTTTGCAAGTGTAACCTTTAAATATTGTTATCGTTAATATTGTTAAATAAATAAACAGAAATGTCACATATTTTGCTTACCTTGGTTCTCTACTTTCCTTTTAATGAATTCAACTAAAACATTGACCCTAGATATCGTAGAAGTAATACAATAACAAAAATTGTAGAAAATATTAGGTAGACCGTCTGTGTTTGCACCTGAGTTTAGTTTCATACCAAAATCCGGGCATTTTATGTCGAGGTGTTGATAGGGCACGTGACCAATATAATCGCACACGCTATCAAAGTTGGCCGCTGCAAACTACAGAACACAAGTAGGCCACGCTTGGCAGTATAGTAACGCATGCTGGACTGAAACGGTCCTATAATTTTTGCTGGAAGTCGCCTAGATTTTGTTGGGTATTTTCTCTGGCAGTTACGAGCAATTTGTTTAATAATGCCAGCGAATCTTTTATTAGTCGGCGGAGTTAAGCAAGCGAATCTCACTTTGATTGCGAGAAAGTGGAATGAGACGCGTTTTTGTCGGACTTGTGAAACGAAAGTTGACGCATTGTGTTGGCGTCAGCAAATTGGAGTGAAATTAAGGAATGGTTCCGTATCTCACGTAGATTACTATTGATGGCAACTCGTTTACAGTCTTCCAAAATAACTCGCCAATAATAAGTCTATTATTTTTGCAAATTATGTCAACGTAGAAAATTAAGTTTCATATTTTACACATGGATGTTAATCTTCGATACTCAGTCGAGGGACCAATTTTTGTATAATAATATGGGTACTTGGCATCAAATTTTCATTATATTAATATTGGCGAAAGACGCCGAAGTACAAAATAAATAAATCACAAAATTACAATGAAAACAGTAAGTTATGCTTATTCACATAATAATCAAGTAACAAAGAAGTACGTATCTGCAATCAACTACATACCATGGGTAAGAGAAAGTGAAGAATAGGCTAATCGTTTTTCGCCCCGACATACTTTGATGTCGATTTTATTTTTATAATAATGTACGTAGTAACTTTTTCTTCTTCAATATAATTGTAAAATTTTATATGTCATTTTAAAATTATAATGACACAACTCTGTCTCCACTGCAACGTGTGTCTCCGTCAGCTGAGCTATCATTAAGAAAAATATTCTCTCCACGTTTGCATTGTGGTTGGGAATCGCAAATACATATTTACATAACTTTAATGGACAGGATTTGTGCTGAATTACACACTAGTTAACGAATATGAATAAACGGGAATAACGTGGAATAACGATGACAGCACAGGACGTATCGCAACCCTATTATCATGGTAGGTGAAAAGATTTTGATTTCGAAGGAACCACCACACATTGTACTGTGAAGTCCCAAAATGTTCCGGATTGGGACCCAGTGATTCATGTTCCCGATATCGCAAGTGGTACAGTATGGGTGGACATAACGGATCCAGGTAAAATGCGCTGACCCGTAGGTAGGCAGCAGACAGAAATTGCCGTTTTTTGCGCTGTTATTGCAGCCCACGCCGTTACCACTTTGGGGCAATTTGTCACGAACCCATTACGAGGGAGTGCATCTGGGTTAATTCATACCTGAGCCGATGAAATTATGGATGGATGGGCGGCGAACGGCATTTCCGTTAATTGCAGTTTCACTCTTCATTCACGCGGAATAACCTTGCGGGTTAAAATATTCGCACGCTTAGCACGGCATAATAACTGTTTGTAATTATTGCTGGACCGCCATCTTTCGAAAAATGTTTAATTGCGTTAATTACGGAGAGGCGACGGTATTCATAGGGCTGCGGTTTTTAGTTAATAAAAATCCAGTTACGTGTTCAGGCGAAATCGAGAGACAATTTGAATTTCTTGGTAAAATAATTAGATATGCCGTGTGATCCAAAGAGTTTCAATAAAATGGATTTCCTTATGAATGGCTTCATCGTTGAAAGGTTAACCATTATAATTTGTCTTCATGAAATTTGCTATTACACATTTGTACGTACATGAACATATGTAATGTTTTTATACATTTTACACGTATTTTTGAAAAACCCTATAAATTAAAATTTTGTGACCGCTGAACGCTATAATACGCATAAGTACAAAGAACCAAGGATAATCTTGCAACCATTCAATATAGACAGGATAGCGCACTGTGAATAACGGAAATAGTCCGTAACCATTAGCGTTCAACGGGCCAGCTGGGCTGCTCCGAAGGAGGAGTGGGTTAACACTAAAATGATCAAAACCCAATAAGAGCGCCACAAACATGATTTTTAAACAACTCGCGAATCTAAATTGGAAAATCTGGTAATCGCAACTTACAATGGAGAGAGATACCTCAAAGACGCAGGATCTCGATTAGTAGGTAGTAATCTGTTATAGAAAGAAAAATACATGAATACGGCGCAATTGAAGTGATACTTATTTCCAAAAAATTTAGACAAATAACAGAAGTGGATAGTTTCCTCGTGTCGCAAAAATATTTTATCTATGATATCTCAATATAAAATACATAACTAATATAGGCAAACCTAATACCAAACCCGCGTGTACACGCAGCACTCACAGCGTAGCGTATGTATGTTAATTTAAAATGTAAGCTTAAAGCACAAACAAACACAGTACGTAGGAAACACATACAAATTGCAGCAAAAATATTTAATTATAGTAATGCAAGGTTGTAGCTTATCTGTTGAATCCAACATCAATCAAAAAAGCTTATGTAGCTTCAATCTCAGATACGTACTGAATAGGACAGTACCAATGTATATAAAAAGAACTACGAAAACGAAGTAAAAAAGTAGCCAAAATCTAAAAACCAGCAACCCAAATTCTAAACTAGCATTAGAATCTCCAATCTAGATACCATAATCCAAATCTAAAAAAATCCATAACATAGCAAGCCCTGAAACAATAAGACGCGATTGGCGTACAGACAAAAAGTACATTCGGAAAAACTCACTTCAGGTGGAAATCGGCTTAACGACCCATCTACAGTCCCAAGGAAATTAATAAGGAGGTACTCACTTATCAAAAAACATCTAAAATGAGATGACAAATGCGTACGGACAAATGGCCAACAGGCGTTTCGAGACAGAATTCACCAGAACAATGCTATCTCCGCATTGATCCACCGGATGGTTTTCCCCATATACAATATAACTACCCACAATAATTCGATGTTGGTCCATTCTTGCTTTAAGTGGGGTTGGATTTTAATAATAAGAATGGGAAAGGCGGAGAGAGGCAACCGCTCAATTACAAATATCTCATAAAGAGCGGGACGCAAACTCTCCAAAAATTTCAATGGTTTGTTTTTACAAGCTCAAGCCGGAAGCCCTTTAACTGAAACAAAAGGAAACCAATAAGTCGAAAGTGGAGGGGGGGGGGGGGCGCGATAAGCGATTTCACAACAGATGGACAAGATAACCCTACAAAATATGGCCTCAGACGGGAGTTACTACGCAAGCGCGATATGACTCACAGCAATTAAACGACTACCTTTGCGAAATAGACTGGACGATACGTAAAATTGTACAGAAACTGTCTTTTTAGGATACTGCATTGGTAACTAGCGTTTACATAGTTACAAACGAGTCCGGTAGATAAAATTTACCGGCCTAGACCAGTAGTAGAACTACCGGCCGGTAAATTTTATCTACCGGACTCGTATCCTAAAAAATCTTATACGATACACGATCGGTAGCATTTTTATGGCCTTGCCAAACATACAGGTCTCGCCCTACGGGCTCAACCTGTAAAGTATTGGCGCGGCCATAAAAATGTTGCTACCGGTCTAATAACGTAAATAGCTATTAAAGCTAAGACAGCACGAGATATCACGGGCAAATAATGTAATAACAGCAATGACCTTACAAATAAAGTCACACATGTGGGGCAAGAGACACTGTCGAAAACAGGGATCCCGTTTCGATAAATTGACTAACAATCCCTAACGGCATATGAGCATATTCCTAACCTCCAAATCTTCAAAACAGACACTTGATTTGAAACTGATAAGTATGTAATGTGCCAGAGCTAATAGCCGCTTTCCTTTCATCCATGGGAGCAGCTCGGAGCGGCTCCAAACTCTAGCGCACCTCGTTCCTTTCACAAGGGCGTTTAACCTCGGAGTCGCTCTGGGCTTATTTCCCCTTTCCTCTCAAGGACCAGCTCGTTGGTCGGGGCGCGAAGCCACAGCCAGCCAGCATGGCATACTTTTAATTTTTAAAAGGCGCGAAGGCGAAATCATTTGAGGTTAGGTGCAACTTCTCCCTGGTTTTAGGTGCTATGCTAAATTTTTTGAAGAAAAAATGTCATCATTGAAATAAAGCCTCATCTTTGCGCATGAACAGAACTTTTAGCTATATGAATGTAAATTTTTTTGTAATTGTTAGGATTTTGAATTTGTTAAATTTTATATAACTAAGTTATTAATTAAACATTTTATTAAACGCTTACCATTCCTACATCTAAATTTGTTTCATTTTCTAAAGCAGTTGCTATTAGGAAAACAAAGACTGATAGAAGAAGACAATTCACTTGTGATATTGTAGTAAAATAGTGGGTGCATAGATTTAATTTTTCAGTATACTATAAGTTCTTAAAGTGTTGGAATATTTTTAGTTATAACAAAAAATGAAAATGAATTTCAGCGAGTTTTTGTTACTGTTCAGCACCAAACAAAAATTTTTCAAAATAACGTTTTAAGGTTATGTGACTGTTTAAAACTTTTGGCGCGCGCTAGATGTGCGCTATGCCGCTAAATCGCGTTCCATTCACGAGGAGCACCGAGCGACTCGGGCTTCTAGCCGTCGGGGTTTGATGCACGCGAAAGGAAAGCAGCTAATTAAGCAAAATAAAGCTTTCAGAGAGACCCAGCAAAACCAAGAAACATCAAATTACTTGGGGAAGGACAACGTGAGAACCCAAGTCAAATATAACTACAGCTTAGGAGCACCAAATAAAACGATATCCTTTAAACAAAAGCTAGCCATTAAGTAGTGTTAAAGAAAACTAAGATGAAGTAAATCGCTAAGGCTAAAGTTAGGAAATAAAACAAAAATATATGCTTACATCAAAATGAACGTAACCATTTTCAATGAAAGATTAAAACATATTTTTAAAAAGTCTGTTATAGCTTGATTTAATTTATTTTACTTTGTTGTTCTATTGGTAACAAGTATTCTTCTTGTTATGTGTAGGAAATGACTTCTCGTTAATCAAAATTTTCCTCTACGTACTTCATCCACACCCGTCATTTACTTAATATCTGGGTTTTTCTCGTGGTTTTGAATAGGCTGTTCTGGTCCATCTGATCGTTTAATGGTTTCAATTACGTCTTCTTTCTCTTATCTAGTACGACGTATTGTTATTTTCGCGAGGTTTCCTATTCCATTTTGTTTCAGTTTTGCTAAATGTCTCTTACTTGGTATTTGTCTCTTTGTTTATGCCGTGTCTGATTGTGCTTCCGTGCCATAAGTTAATGTGGGTCTTATTATGCTGATTCGTGGTTTTGTGTCCCTTCTATAACATACCTTTGATCCCATATCACATCCTTCGAATAGCCCAGCAATTCTGTTGCTTTACATGACTTGTTCATTCACTTCCTTTTCGAGATACCGAGAGCTACGTATCAGTGTGTCCAAATAGTTTCTATCCATAGCTTGAGTAATCATTTCTTCGTCTATTACCAGCTTGCAATGGCATTCATCGCCATTTCAAATTCGAAATAGAATTCCAATTCTGAGTCCAATGCATATTACTTCCCCATAAAACGACACTTCTATAATATTTACTATTATCCAGCAGTTAGTACTTTTTTGCACTTCCGGGACTAAAGTTGATACTTTAGTCCCCGTAAATAGGGACTAAAGTAGCTCATTTAATCCCTAGGGACTAAAGTAAAAATGATACCGTAACTATTAGTAGATTATGCAATGAGGGAGAGAAATGCGTTATTTTGCTGAGGTACAATTTCTGACAGAAATTGACACAAAATCTAACCTGCTAACCTCGAATTTGACATAGACGTACAGTGCCGCCAACATACTATTCATAACGAAACTCCGGCGAGTAGCCGGCGAGCCGCTGGCAAACGACTATGCATACGGCGGTTAATCTCTCGACAGTATTGAAACACTTTCCACCTCGGTATGTAATATACTATTACCGTATAAGGCAAACATTAACATACTGAAACAACTGTATCTGTAGGGTAATATTCCTTGATCCACGACCACTATAAAAAAAGGTGAATTACGTACAACGCATAAACTAAGTAAGCTGCTGCTTACGAACTGTCGTACGTAAAGTGGCATAATCGCACAGCGAGTTACATTACATAGCAGGCACTCGTATTTGTTTTCTTGTTCGATCTAATTAGCCGCGACAGAATGACAGTTTCCGAAATTGCAACTGTTATCGTTGAATTTCAACTGTAGGTACGTAATTACGTATGTATAAAGGTAATTTTTAATAAAATATATCATTTATCCATTAATTCTTTTCAATTTAATCTATAAAATGTTTAGCGACAGTGAGCAAGAGCTGTGCACGCCGCCTGAAATCGGCGAAAAAGCGAGAACTGCCGTAAACGATCTCCTTCCAGCAAAATCGCGTGAAAGGTATGAAATAGTGTACCAAAAATTCATGGATTGGAGACTTAGAAATAAAGTAAAATCATTTTCTAAAAACGTAATGTTGGCGTACTTTGACAAATTGTCAAAGCAAATGAAGCCGTCGTCACTTTGGGCCATTTATTCCATGCTAAGAGCCACAATCAATATTCGACATAATACGAACATTGCGAGTTACCCTAAACTTTTGGCACTATTGAAGAGAAAATCTGATGGATTAAGAGGTAACAAGCCAAAAACTCTCACTCCAGAAGAAATTAACCAATTTCTGAAAAATGCACCAGACAACGAGCAATTGTTGTCAAAGGTATAACAAATCTTTATAATCTATGAAAGTAACATAAATATTAATATTTCATTGCAGGTAATTCTAATATTTGGTATTAGTCGTGCTTGCAGGAAGCAGGAGCGGAGAAAAATAAAAACTGAAGACATACAAGATACAGGGAAATCACTCATAATTAAAATCCCAGATTCTAAGACAGTAGTGTACCTAGAGGGATGCTGGCTCAAATGTGGGGGGGGGGGGGGGAACTGTAACGGGCACATTGTCGCCGCACCATTTCTTAGTCTTGAATGGTAACCATCGAAATTCGTACTGTCCTTGTCGGGTCACGATAAATTTTAGGGCTAAAAGTCTAATTTTGAAATTTTACAAGATTCCCACGATGAATTTTGGGGCTAAAATTTTGACGGTTTTTGCGCAGGTTTGACAGGGTCGTAGGCCTAGCCGGGGTCAAGGTCGCGGGCCTAGCCGGGATCAAGGGCGAGGCCTAGCCGGGGTCAAGGTCATTGGCCTCACCTTGGCAATTTTGGGGCTAAAATTCTAATTTTTGAAAAAAAAATCCAAAAAATATGGAAAAACAAAATTCCCACGATGAATTTTGAGGTTGAAAGTCTAATTTAGAAATTTTTACAAAATTCTCAGGTTCAACCGGATGTGCGTCATTGTTTGGAAATGTCAAACCTGTTGAGACCTGCAGATGTGGGTGTCTGTCTGTCTTCCACGCAATTGAAAAATGAAGCCATTGTTTGAGAAATGTGGAGAAATGTGCAAGGTTGCTAAAAAAAATAAACCGGATTAATTGTATGAAACCATTGTTTGACAAATGTGCAAGGTTGCCAAAAAATAAACCGGATTAATTGTATGGAGTCATTGTGGTCTAATAGTATATCGAAATTCAACCAAATATGTCTCATTATTTCCAGCTAAAAGATGCAACGCTCAAAATATATTGAAAAAATGTAAATGAATATTTTATACAGTAGTTTGCGGATACATTCTAGATACAAATACATGTGATTTATTCTGTACAGCTTTAAGTTTAGAGGTCAGATTTGCTCCAACCACCACTGGTACAGTTTAACCACCCAGCATTTTTCAGTTTATCTTATTCAGCAACTTCCGCATGTCAATCTCTCGTTTTTAAAATAAATTGCATTATCTGCTAATATTTTCTTTGGTTTTACAAATTCTATAAAATATTCATTTACATTTTTCAAAACATTTGTGAGTGTTGCATCTTTTAGCTGGAAAATAATCTCACATATTTCGTAAATATACTACAATAACATTCTTAAAGCTAAGGCGCTAACACAAGAACAAAGAAGGTGTCTGTTTTGCGAGATTGGCATGCGGAAGTTGCTGAATAAGATAAACTGAAAAATGCTGGGTGGTTAAACTGTACCAGTGGTGGTTGGAGCAAATCTGACCTCTAAACTTAAAGCTGTACAGAATAAATCATATGTATTTGTATCTAGAATGTATCCGCAAACTACTGTATAAAATATTCATTTACATTTTTTCAAAACATTTTGAGTGTTGCATCTTTTAGCTGGAAATAATGAGACATATTTGGTTGAATTTCGATATACTAATAGACCACAATGACTCCATACAATTAATTCGGTTTATTTTTTAGCAACCTTGCACATTTCTCAAACAATTGTTTCATACAATTAATCCGGTTTATTTTTTTAACAACCTTGCACATTTCTCCACATTTCTCAAACAATGGCTTCATTGTTCAATTGCGCGAAGACAGACAGACACCCACATCTGCAGGTCTCAACAGGTTTGACATTTCCAAACAATGAAGCACATCCGGTTGAACCTGAGAATCTTGTAAAAATGTCAAAATTAGACTTTTAACCTCAATATTCATCGTGGCAATCTTGTAAAATGTCAAAATTAGCATTTTAGTCCCAAAAATGTATCGCGGGAATCTTATAAAAAATTTAAAATGAGACTTTTAGCCCCAAAATTCATCGTGGGAATTTTGTTTTTCCATATTTTTTTGATTTTTTTTTAAATTAGACTTTTAGCCCTAAAATTTATCGTGACCCGACAAGGACATTACGAATTTCGATGGTTACCATTCAAGACTAAGAAATGGTTTGGCGACAATGTGCCCGTTACAGTTTCCCCCCACATTTGAGCCAGAACCCCTCTAGGTACACTACTTAAGACAAAAACTCAACGTTCCTTTATTGTGCCTGAAGGATGGGGTACCTAACGTGCAAGAAATACATAAATTTACGTCCTTCAGAAGCGAATACAAAATATTTGCCGTTTTCCTGAATTACTAACACAAAAAATGTACCAAATAATGCGTTGGGTTAAATAAGTTTGGTGCTGTGCCAACCAAAATCGCAACGTTTCTGGGTTTAGCGAACCCAAAACAATACACTGGCTATTGCTTTGGGCGTTCGTCGGCTACTATTCTTGTGGATGCTGGTGGTGATTTGCTGGCATTAAAGAGACATGGTGGTTGGCGCTCGTCAGCTGTAGCTGAAAGCTATGTTGGTAATTCTTTCAAGTGCTATCTGTGATGATGGAGCAATATCAAGCGACACCACCGTTAGAGATGTTACTATGGCTTCATCCTCTGGCGCCAACGTCCATGACTATACATTTTCGGAATCTTCTGTAACTTCTGTTCTTAACAATAATATCAGTATGGCCCCTTCTAATGCCGCGCCAGTTTTTCATAATTGTATTGTAACTATCAATAATTATTATCACAAAATGTAATATTAAATTAATAAAAATACTTCTTTTTGTTTCTTTGATTGTAATTAATGTGTTCATGGATAAAGTATAGTACAAAACTCGAGTTGTAAGGCAATTACGCACTTGTGGAATTACAAACTCGCCGCTACGCGGCTCGTGTGTATCTTTTCCACTTCGTGCGTAATATGCTTCTTACAACTCTTGTTATGTAATATACTATTATTACTCATTATCATACTGCAACCGAAAAACTATTGAACAAATCGCGGATGTTATGAAGCATAACAGCTCTACGAGCTCGGATTTCAAAGCGACATCTGCGGCAGTTATTATACTCCTGACATTCCTAGATATGTTAACAGCTATAACCTTTAAACATTATAATCGACAAAGCTTAGTGTTATGAAATGAGTATGCTAACTTTTAGACAAAAAGAAAACCATGTAAAGTACATTCTGTAGCATTAACGTGTTAAACTTTAAACTATATTTTTTCACGTTCAAAATGACAACTTTTTGCACAGTTTCTACTGTCAAAAGTGACGTTTGTAGCACTCTTAGTATTAGCGCCCGAATTACGTCTTTTTCGCACGTTGCCATTGGTGACGTGTTTTAATACTATATCGAAACACGCTTTGCCGTAAGTTTGAATGTCATATACACTAGTATCATAATATACTATTAAATTCTGGAATGGCTTAAAATATCATTAGAAAACATTTTTACAATCAATAAGAACATTATTCTGATTTAGGGCATGTATCTGTTACTGATTCTTTTGACAATTAATTCAATCAATGTAATACATCAAACAACTCGTATAAAGCGAATGAAATAATAACAATTTGTTACACATATGATTATATAATGCTTAAAAACATCTAAATCCATTTTTTCTAAATTATTCGGTTTATTTTTGGATTTTTCCGCAAACACTTTTTTCCTATGAGACCAACATTTTCGAAAAACAACACTTATTTCTAACGATGTATCAACTTACTACTGTAGCACTTACATTAAGTGTTTACAAAAGATCTCCTTTTGTAGCAAACTTTCTGGATCACACTGTATAAACGGTGGGATATTTCCTTTAAATTTATGTATTTAATAATGTATTCAACCCTTATATGCGCAATAAAAATATTTGCTTGTAGGAAAACAAGAATCAGATAAATTGCGGTATGTATTATTATCGTCACTGAACTCGTGTCTTTACCGAGCGTTGAAATTTCCATCAAATAAAGCTTTAAAACGATCAAAATGCGCTTTAAATATGGACACAATAAATTCCTCTTAACGAGAGAATTTAATTCGGTTGCAGATTAGTGCTCAGAATTAAATGTGTTCAGCGAGCCAGCAATTTTCTATACGAAGCAATTTCGTGGAGCTGCGGATGTGCGTGTTACCATTAATTTCCTTCAGAGACGAAAAATCCAGACTGTTATGAACAGGATAAACACTGCACGATCTCTGGCGGCATTCATTAAATAATTACCGATAATTAGTTACCAACTTGGGCTTTGACGATCTCATTTCGTGGCCAAGAGATGCTACTCGAGAATTTCGACATACGAGAGCGTGTCAGATAGTATCAAATCTCGATTATCCAATTTTTGATTCGATGAGACGCCAAGACGGACGTCATCTCGTTCATTAGGGAAGTAGAACACCAGCGATTCCGCAAACGCGCATCTACTGACTCACATATTTCATAACTTTTCATTTAGTCAGCCACGCAAGTACGAAATTACCTTTCCAACGTGCGCTTCGTGAACGCCAAGGCTAACGGAATGATAAATGTAGCGAATTGCCGGGTAAACAGTTGTATTAGCGAGGCGAAGGGCTGCGGCAAGTGTAAAACGCACTTGTCCTCTTTGTTCCTCGACTCCTTGCAGCTCGCTGCCCGTGTTAGCGCCCACTCGTTCATTGTATTTGCTTTATATTTAGGATGAAGTAGTTATCCTGCATGATAAGACAAAAATCGAGGGCGTCCAACGCCTACTTTGGAGAACTACATTACAGACAAATAATTTGTTGGGTTGGTTTTATTTCAGAAAAATGAAGGCAATACAACTATTTTATTATCGTGTACCAGAGCTGAGCAGCTGAGGTGTGGCTGAGTAATTAATAACGTTAAATAATAATTGTTGAAACTTCCGTAGTTGAGGATGCTACTGCTAGCAATATAACGAAAAAGTAGTATATGTACATTCATAACTTTTGACTACTGAGAATATATCGTTTTGTATGCTTAGTAGTACTGAAATGTGAAGAGGAGATAATCAAACACGATGCACGATGTATAGCATATAACTCACGTAATTACACTGACTTGTTTGTTCAATCAACAATTTTGTTTCACATCCTGCTGTGTCCATTTCTTGTAATTTTCTTAACTGTTCGCTTTTCTCAAAAATTTCGAATATTGCTGTTCCATAATTCTAATTGCCCTGTTCTGTTGGGTTTATGCTCGTTGCAACGTATTATCATAATTCTGCTTCAATTACCTTTATTTAAAATGCTCATAAGCATATCCCATTTAATTATTCTGACATCTAAGCTTCAATTAACACGCACATATTCTAAACCTTTCTGTGACAGTTCTATTTATTTTGGTTCGGCTTTAATTTTGCACAAACCTCTTATTTTTGGCTAATTTAGCATTATCGACTCCAATCTATGAAAAACGAGCTCTGCCCTTTGCCTTCTTTACTCAAATAAACTCATTAGTACTAGGATTCCTTTGCAAATGTAATTACGGATTGAAATTTACGTTCAATCTTGCAGTTGCATGAACTGCCCCAACTCTGTGCTATCTGACTTGTTTTACTTATTTGTGCTGCAAGCAGGGTCGAGTAGCGGGCTCAATACCATCTCAATATGTGATAAATAAAAACCACAAATCCAGGTGTTCATTTTGACCAATGCCTACATATCTGGTATCGATGGTACATGCAACTATTGGCAGTTTAAAAGCAACTGTCTAACTAAATCATGGTGGTTTTCTTTTACTCTATCAACCGGTCTCTATACTTTATCAAATTCCACAAGACAATTACGTACGCTAGTCGTGTCTCCAATTGTTTTGCAAGAACTAGTTGCGTAATCTAAACCCGTACCATTCTGATTTAAGCCAAATCGTACACAACTCTTTAATGGTCATACCTAGGTACTGGAGTTGGTTGTTATAAGCTCTTCATGGTTCCTGGTGCGATATGCAAACCAGTCGCGTCCGTGTAGTTCGCGAAATTTTTGCATATTTACGGCGGCCGCGGCTGCCCTGCCCTTGAAGAAAGAGTAATTTCGTCAACAATGCTGGTCATAACTTAGGTCAGGACTGTTTGCATGTTAAAGCTACTTTTGACCGCTTCGAGCAATGCGGATCTGCTACGTGGCTTGGAATTGTTGCGGCAATCTGTGTCGAACATGTTCTTATTTTCCTGAACTAGGTACCATATTTCATATAACGAGACAAGCAAATTGGAAACGATTATTCCCAATTAAACCAGTTATTTAAGGAAACTACAGCAGAAGACTCAAATTCAAAATTATATCCTTGTTTTATTTGAAGGTTTGAGCTTGACCGCGATAATGGTTAGCAAATATAAATAGCAACGGCTACCATATAAATCTCTAACTCTCTCAGGGCACTCTTAATTACCTCCCTTCTTGAAAGAAGCTTCGCCGTCGAGGCATTATTCCAAACAGTTTTTGCGTCCATAAACAACGTGTCTGTTAAATTAGAGTCGATCTTGGCGTGCGTAAATCTAGCAGCGATTCACCACGGGCGCGCAATCTTGGCGTGATAACTTTCTCATTTTTGCCTCCCGCGATGACTGGCAATGCATTCCTTCAGCCGTACATTAATCCGTATCGATAATCGCGCACGATCGTTCAATTACATTCTTTACTTTATTGGTTCCGGACGGTTATTATCGGTGATCAGCTGATTTAAATCAGGCGTGCAATTAATGTAACGACTGTGGGCAAGATTAATATGTTTAAAACATGTTCTAAACTGCCATTTTTTAAACATTTTTTCTGAATTATTATTCCTAAATTTCATAAAAAAATAACAATAAATCGATGCTGTAAATATATATGTATTTTAACGTAGTTGCACAGTAGTAGAAAGTAGAAAAAGCACTACAAAATAAAAAAACACTGCTTTTCTGGATCCTCAAGCGAATGGATGTTTTTATTAAGAGTTTTAAAAATGCTACCTAGTTTTGACGCTTCCTCGGTCCCCAGTCGATTTTTGTTAGTTTCGAGTGATCTATTCCAACAGAAAAAAAAATTGTTCGATTCCAGCTCACGAAGATTGCGGTATGTAACTATATCGCTAAACTGAAAGTTACTTATATGATTTCTGAGGCTTTCACGGCCATTGTCATTAAGTAACAAACGACTTCCGGGATTGGATCGTGTCATGATTGAGATCGAAGAACTCAACGTTTCGCCCACTTTCGTAAGGAGTTGAGGAATTGAGTTACCGTGCTCTTTTGCTTTTTCCTCCTGATGAAGCCCTTTACGAAAGTGGGCGAAAAGTTGAGTTATTCGATCTCAATCATCACACGGTCCAATCCGGGAAGTCGTTTGTTACTGAAAGTTACTTAATTAAAATTGCTCTTAATTGCCATCCACCATATAACAGGTTTTACATTACGTAATGAAGCTTCATCAAGAGGCCAGCAAAAGAGCACGGTAACTCAATGTGTGAACCACGCCAGAGGCGAAACTCTTCTAAGGATTGGAAGGAGGAACACGAAATGTATAGGAAAGTGTCGTCGCAGTTGAGTGAAGCGGATGGGAAGGGTTGAAAAATGGCTTTAACATGGGAGGATCGGGATAGCCTTCGTCTCGATTGAGATTATTAGGATGTTGGTAACTCTCGATGGCTTTGCGAAGCTTTCTGATGAAGAAGAATTTGAATTTGCAGATAATAGAACTTTAATCGAAAAGGATCTTATGGCCGGTATCGCGTTGGTGTTCAAAAATGATGAAGCGAGACCCGACCTGAGGCAACGCTGGTCTTCAGACATACGAGCTTTTACTAAACGTCCTGTTTCGCCAATGTATACCGCATTACAGGAGTAAAGTGGACTCGGTCTTTAGAACATGATGTTAAATTTATCTTTGCCCTTACAAGCACGCCACTAAATTCGCCATTTCCTAGTTACTTTTTTTTTACATTTTGCTCTAGCGCATTTATTGTTGTCTGCTGTTAGTTTTATAAAATAATGTCAGTCGGGATCTAGTCTCCTTACATTCATAATTCCGATCAATTTTTAATAAGACTCTTTAGTTCTTAAAAAAATTTGAATAGTTATTTGACTTAAAAATGTGATAAAAACACCGTGCCTCCAGCCACAAGTACAAACAGTAACTGAAAGTTGAATTGAATCTAATATGTTTACTGCATTTATTCACAATGATGATTCAGATTCATATGGAATTTCTTTGATTATATAAGCTACCTACTAAATACAAGTAGGTACATCCGCAGCCCAGATTTAAAATAATAATGTTTTAAGCAAAAAAGTGTTGTTCTGTTTGAACAAGAACATGTTTTAAACACAAAGAAAGTTGCAAACAAAAAACATGTTTTTTTTGTTTCATAAAAAAAAGTTTTTGCCAACCTTGACTGGATAACTAATACCTCTCCCTGCAAAATAAAACAACGTGTTTCAAATTCCAATATTAAGTTTTACATAGTCAATTTATTTAGATGCTTCTCCACAAATATTTAATAGAGAATAAACCAGATGAAAAATGGGTTTCTCTTTATCAATTTGGTCACCTGCGCAGCAAACTCACCGTAATAACGAATAACATTAGAACAAACAATTGTACTTTTTGGATATTAGCCAGGTCTTCAACGAAGTCTGACATACTGTATCACTGTACAAAATCAACGAGTTCCTCGCACTAACCTATTACAGTATCTTATCTAAGTGATCGAGAATTTAGAAGTCAATGAAACAGTGTTGGAAAACTGTCCCATTAAATCTGGAGTTCCTCAAGAAAGTGTCTTAGGAGCAGTACTTTATATGCTTTACACAGCTGATTTTTCGACTACTCAAGACACGACGTACGTGGTTCAAACTATAGAACTTTAATAGTATCTTAGTTCAAACAACAGTGACGAGTGACAGAACTAGATAGAAACGACAGATACGGTTGACAGCACAGAACAACACCTACACACTGTATATAGATTTAAATAACCACACTTGGATGAAGACTGCAATTATAATTAGCATCGTAATGGAATGCACCAAGATTTAAATCAGCATGCATTGTTCGTCTGGATCGATCAGTACGTACACCAACGGTTTCTAGTCTTGCTTGGTTGACAGATGACAGAACGCACGGTTACCGGTCAGCGCAGCCAATGGCTTGGCGCTAAAATCCCTGTGACACAAAATCTAGTGGGATAAGCTTGCCTGGTTAATAAAGCACTCTAATAAAACCAATCTGGATGGAATAGAAATATGAATGCGGTAGCAAATCAAGTGCAATTATAATTCAAAGAAGCCAATTCAAAATTCTTCGTATGCTGACCAATGCAGCCTGATGTATCTAATCAAACCCTACAGGAAGATTTACGCGTGCCTTTTGCCCAGGATGCCATTAAGGCTAGAAGTATGAAACATGATAGAACAGCAAACCACAGCAATAGGCCACCACTGTAACAACTACTAGAAAAGCTAATGACAAGAAAACTGGAGTTGCTGGCCAGCAGACCTGAGAGAAAGATAAGAGGTTCTATCATTAGTAGGGGTTTCGTCACGTCAGTAAAAGAGTATGCATAGTCAGTGGCATTGTCACAAAAGCATCAAAAGTAATGCTTAATAGAAAATAACTAACAACCAGTGAGACAAATGTCTCATTTAATAAAACAAAAAAGACCGTTTTTCAAATAGAACGCGTATTAAATAAAAACAATATTTTTTAAAATCACGTGATTGAAATTCGGTTCCTGACCTGACATGGCCATTCCAAACATATAACTTTAATAACTTTTTTCTCTATCTCTTACGGTTTGGCTGCTGAAACAGCGTCCCGGACGGACCAGCGTCACGGACGGACGGAAATCACGTGATTTCTCGAAAACCGGAAGTGTCACGTGACTGAAATTCGGTTCCTGACCTGACATGACCATTCCAAACATATAACTTTTTTCTCTATCTCTTAAGGCCGGGATAGACGCTCCTACATGCATATCAACTTGCTTGCGCAGACTTAAGTTTTACGACAAGACTGAATCGTCGTCTGACCACTAACTATTCAGTCTTATTGTATCAATTTGCGTTCAGTTTTATAAAAATCTCTATGGCTGATGAACTGTTATTGTGTGCGGCTGCTCTTGCAATTATAGAAAAGAAGAAAAGAAATACCAGAAAACGGTCCAAGTGGTCTAAAGAATGGCTACTTAGGAGACAGCAATTATCACACATCAATCTGCTAGATGAGCTCCGATTGGAACCCGAGGACTGGTTCAATTACTTACGAATGGACGAAGAAACTTATATGGAGTTGCTTCAGATGGTAACGCCACGAATCAAAAGGATGGATACCGTTATGAGAAAAGCAATATCACCACATGAAAGGCTTAGCGCAACCTTACGCTTTTTAGCAACAGGAAGAAGCTATGCAGATTTGAAATTTTCTTGTGCAATATCTCGTCAAGCATTAGGTGAAATTATACCGGATACATGTAGAGCTATCTACGAAGGATTAAAAAATGAATATTTAAAGGTAAGTAAGCAATTTAATTTAATAACATTTTTAAAAATAGTAAAAAAGCAGTATAACAATATCTATCATTATTGCTGATATGAATATTGCGAATAAAAATCCCCAAGTCGTCCTGATTCTTGGGTGCATGCTGGTGCTGTTGATATTTGTGGAATTTCAGGGGGCAGAGTACTTCCTTGAGAATCGTAATGAAATACTGGCTGCTCTATACTACGAGAGGCTATAGTACTGTCTGTCACAATTCTTGACGTTTGGTTTAATTTTCCAAGCTGAGCTTGGAAGATTGCCTCATTAAGTACCCTCTTGCAGTATATGGCCATTTCAGAGGGGAGTTCCTGCAACTCCTGAGCCATATGTTGACCAAAGGCTGCATATTTTCCCTGATTTTGCAGTTTATCTGCTACAATGCTTAGAACTTCATCGCTCTTGTCAATTTTTCTTTTGTATTTCTTTATCGAAGTTGATGAAGATGTGGATGGCGTTGCCGTTCGCGAAGACAATTCTGTTTCAGTAGTGGAAGATTGCATTATATTTTCTTGTTCAGAAGAAATGCTAGCGTCCTGAGAAAAAAAAAGACAATTTAGGCAATGATATTATTATTCACTGCAGAGATTTACATTAATTACTTCAAGTATGTTAATGTATACACTGTTTTTATAGCTTTCTAAACATTTATTTTTATCGGTCGTATTTTGTTTGTTTCAGTTTCCAGGCAGCGAAGCAGAATGGAGAAAAATTGGCAGGGAATTTGAGAAAAGATGGCAGTTTCCGAATTGTGTGGGCAGCATTGATGGCAAACACATACGAATTTCGCCACCATCAGACAGTGGTTCTTTCTTTTGGAATTATAAGGGATACAATAGCTTAGTTTTAATGGCAATTGCTAATGCTAACTACGAAATAATTTATTGTCACATTGGTACAAATGGTCGAATTTCCGATGGAGGTGTGATTGAAAACACCAAATTCTACGAAAAACTTATTACTGAAGAACTCAAATTACCTACTCCTGCTCCTGCGAAACATGGTACAATACAGCTTCCTTGGGTTTTTATCGGAGATGAAGCATTTTCATTGCGCAAAGATTTGTTAAAACCATTTGGATTGCGAGATTTATCAATGGTAAGAAAGATTTTTAACTATCGTCTGAGTAGGGCACGCCGAATTATCGAGAATGTATTTGGTATAATGGCAGCTCGCTTTAGAATCCTTCATACAGAAATCCATTTGACATTGGACCGTACAGATTTAGTTGTAATGACTTGTGCGGTTTTACATAACTATTTACGAAGAAAGTGTTCAGAGTCTTACACTCCTGCAGATTCTCTGGATCAAGAAGATTGGACCCAATCACAAGTAAACGCCGGTTTGAGAGCTGATTCGGGAATTCTAGGCGGACTACAGCACGGACCGAATCGAAATAATACACAAGAAGCCAATGAAGTTAGAGAGTTGTATGTGAGGTATTTTAATGGCGAAGGACAAGTACCATGGCAAAACAACATGATTCACTAGGTGCAACTACTCTGTAGTGTAACAAGAAAAATGTATTATAGAACGAAAGTAAATAATAAAGATAAGTAAACTTGTTTTTTGATTAAGAGTTGTATTTGTACTTACATCTACTACTGAACTGTCTTGTATATTATCCATCCCATCCTGTCGCGGTGTCTCTTGATCAGTCAAAAACATCAACATATCAAAGTACCATAGATTTGGCTTATACACATCTTCTTCGTCCATACCAGAGTGCCAGTTTCTAGTTTTCTTCAACTCTTTTCGAAAACACGTGCGCAATGAATTTATTCTTTTTATTACTGCATCTCTATTGGCTGTTGGATCTACTTCTTTTAACTTTTCTATTAATACTTCATACGCCGCATTTTTTTGGTGTTTGTCCGAATACTGCTTAGATTTTACCTTCCAGAGGCACGGATTGTCTTTATACACGCTAATAAACTCTGTGAGGAACTCTCTCGACAATAGCCGCAGGTCTGCCATTTTTTAAATCAATTTAGTTTGATCACTAAATAATAAAACGAATGTTGCCGGTCGTAAAATAGTAGGAAGACTGAATATTAAGTTGCAAGAATCGCCCGACATTACAGCTTATCGTAAGATAAGTTTGTACACGCAGCAAAAATATCGAGCAGGTTTGATTTCATTCAAGCCCAACAATTGTCTGTGCAGACTTCATAAGTCTGCAGACTTATCAGCACTAACGCAACGATAAATCTTACAACTTAAGTCTGCGCAAGCAAGTTGATATGCATGTAGGAGCGTCTATCCCGGCCTTTAGCTTTGACATCCAACCAAGCACTTACTGTTCTGGAACGTTTTTTACCTGAATTTTGCGTTTTCTGTCTTTTTTTGAACTTGAAGCAGTAGCAGCTGCAACTTCGATATTTTCTTGCACCATAGGCTGAAGACTTGTGGTTTCAGTAGTTGATAAGGTGTCAGAATCTAGAGACTCACGACTATCATCAGAAGGCAAATATTCGGGATCTGCGTCGGAATCTACTTAATCGTCCTCTATAAAACAGGATTGGGTTTTTGAACACGAAGGAATAACATGTTTTTCTTTAATATTCTCTTGCACTTTAGACTGATGAGTAGTAGTTTCAGTAGTTGATGATGTATCAGAATCTACTAATTTAGATGTATTTTGATGTTTTTGGGCATCATTGCAGATCCTCACAATGTTGATTTCATTACTAACTGATTTATTCTTTTTCACGTCTGAAATAACACATAAGTTTTGGTAAAAGTTCGGTATACGGTCCGGTCGTATTTTTTTCTCTAAAAAAAAATGATCATGACCTAACAACTAAACTAAACCGCTAACCTGAACCTCCGAGAGCGCAACAAAATTGCTTTAAACATTACGAGACGATAGCGGCACCCACAACATTTTTACATTCAGAGAACAAAATACGACGAGACCGTATACTGAACTTGACCCTAAGTGTTTAATGCTAGAAATTAAAAAAATGTGAAAAGATTTTTATTTTTAGGTTAGGAAGTACTTTAAAAACAAAATTACAATAAAAGAGGTGCAACTACTTGCCCAAATGTTCAGTCAATCGTTCACTTGACCTTTATCGTTATCTTGGCAAGAAGTCGTAAAATCTGCTTGGTTCTCTGCGATATCATTGTTATCACCACTAGCTAACGAATTGTGAAACACAGCTGTCAGTCAACTAACAATATCGTAACTTGACACAGTAAATAAGCACTCTCTGTGTTTGCTAACGATAAAAACTATACTAACTCAAGTTACGATATTTTTATTTGGAAACAATAGCGAGCTATGAGTTACTATACTTTACAATGTGTATTTTCGGTTGCCTAGAGTTGACAGACAGTTACGATACTTTTCGAGGGAAAACTTTCATTATTTACTAGCAACGTGATATTGTACATTTTCGTCATAGAAACAAAATATGAAAAGCTACTCATAACTCCCAAGGGACCTGTCAAATTTTCCTCCCTCAAACTCTTGGTAACCATGCAACTATAGGCCATGTCTTAGCAACTATACATTGAGGCAACCCTTGATGTTACTTAAATATATTATTCTAATTTTAAATGTCATTATGAAATTTTGAAATTTCATACTATTGTTACTAATATGCTAGTAATAAAATATTGTATGCACCACGGGAGATATTCATGTTTTTTACCTTGGTTGACTTACAGACCTCGGGCCAGAGCCCTCGTCTGTAACACATGTCAACCTCAGGGAAAAAACATATTCATATCTCCCTTAATGCATAAATATCTATTAATAATTGATTAATGCATAAATATCTATTAATAATGATTTTTTGACGATCGTAACTCAAAACATCAATTTTTCGAGTTACTATGTTTTTCGTTGGGCGAGTCGATATATAGTATTCCAACCAGAAATTGGAAAGCTATTTAAAATCAGGCCAGCATTGAGAACAGTAAGTCACTTCGTAATTTAATTCATAAAATTACTGTTTGATTGTCATTCAGTGACACTTCGATAATAACCTTCATATTTGACAGATGCATTGGAAGTTTGAAAGACATACGTTTTTCAACATTTTCTATGCTACTATACGGTTTTAAAAACTCAACTAGTACCTACTTAAATCAATCACAATGATACAATGCCTTAACAAAGCAGTTACATGTACAGTTTGCAGATGAACTGTCATTACTTGAAAGCTTGATTGACATTCGAATATTATTTACTGATTGTATGAAACCAACTTAGACATGACTTACACTTTTCATGGTGTACTGGATTTTAAACAGTTTTCCAATTTTGGTTGCAATACTATACCATTCAGCATATTTTCATATTGATGATATAATCCAAACATTAATGAAAGCTTTGATCGTGATTGTTCTGATATACAGATTTTTATCTGCTCATTCTTCAGTGGTTTTTACTCGTAATAGTACCTTCGGTGGAATTGGTTTCATCCATAAAACCAATCCAAGAATTGCAGAAATCATTGGCAGAACACCAAATGTGTTGCCTGATCTGCTCATGGAGAGAGTCAGCACTCCCTGGATGCTACGACGTTTACTATTTTCAATCGTGAGTTTTTAGAGAGGAGTAGATACAACTCGGTGTTAAAATTTCTTTTTGGTTGTTTTGGATTTTTTTTAATCCATTTGATACAAATTCCAAATTCAGGTGTTGCTTTTCTCTGCCAATCGACAGCTAAGACCGATGAGTGACTTTGTATCATTCTTCGGATATTGTCGTTGTGGCTTCAAATATTCTCGTTGTGGAAAAGTTTCGTAGTGGAGATGACATAAAGAAAAATTAGAAACAGCAGTTAATCCTATAAATAATTACTACTGTATTGACGGCTGATTTTAAGCTTCAACAGCCAGTGAAACGGGTGGTTGTACTATTAATATTTCTTGACAAAAACTGGCTACAATCCGTCAGGGAAAAGTATTTTCGGAATTTATTCGAATGTGTTTCATTACTAAGGTCAGTGTAATTAACCTCCAAAGGTTGGTCAAGGTTAAAATAACTTTCTGTATTAATTTGAAACAGCACTGGCAGTGTTTCTCTGCACATTGTTCGTACAGTTTTATGCTAAAGTCAAGGTGCTTGTTTTTCTGTATTATTGAATGAGATAGGATCATGAATTTATACTAATGTCTCGATGACATGAAATAGCAGAGATCTATTCTGTTCTGGCTGTGGTAGCAGGCAACAACATAGGAATCGATCAGTTTTCTGACATTGAAGACCACTCGACTCCCATCATATATCTAGATATTACAGTATTTAGCGTACAGTTAAAAAATACAAAACTTGCTTCATATAATTACGCACATAAACAATAAAAAAAACTTTTTGAACAATATTGGTTTTAAGCACGGCCGATTCCTAGTTGGCCTGCGGAAGAAAGTTATATGCATGGTAGCAAAGATCTCGGGGGACATCGTCTCATTCACTTCGTAGCATCCTCAGTTCCCTGTATTACATACGGCTGCTTTACTCCCGTATTGGTGTCGTGTTTAAAGCTGATATTATTTTCTGCTTCGTATTTTCTTTCGCAATAGATATCTTTCCACATTCTTGGCTTAACCTGAGGTGAAACTTTTCTATGACAACAAATATCATTCGGAGGGGGATCCCTGAGGATGCAATGGCTTTTTTGCCCAGCTTCCACTTTTCTTTGGTCTTGAGGTAGGATGCGAAAGATCTCATCAGGTTGAGTTACCCGGTCTTGTACCTTTCCTTCCCGATCACTTTACTCTACTTGTACGTATTTTTATGGAGTTTAGTAGTGTAACGGTTCACACCCTGGTCACCTGTTGCTTGTTTATGGGCCTTGTGCAATTATTTACTGGTTCCGGTGGGTGATTCGACGGTAGTTACAGGTACTCAACTAAGCTTCCGTATTTACTGGTTTTATTCAGTTCGTATAGGGGTTGGGAACCTCCAGCGCTTACACCAAAGAAAACAACAACATGGCAAGCGATTGTTATTTATTAGGATCAAAGGAAAACAGTACATTACGCTTACAATTATTATTGGATTCGGAGTATACAACCTGACGGCGGGCGTTCGTTGTTTCCTTGCCTAACGGCAAAGGATCCGTCTGCAGGCCGGAACCTTGTTAAGATGTGCCTGGTGGTGTTAATGAAATAGTAGAGAGACAAAGAGTTGTTACGCAACGCCCACTTGCAAACAAGGCCAAAGGGAAGGCCTCGCGGTGCCGGTGTGCGCGGTAACTAGTGAAGTAAAAGACAAAGAGTCCGTACTCAACGCTCGCCTACTAACGATGGCCCGAGCGGGCTTTGCGATATCGGTTTGCGCTGCACCAATAGAAGTAAAAGACAAAGAGTTGGTACTCAACGTTCGCCTACTAACGAAGACCCGAGCGGGACCTCGCGATATCGGCTTGCGCTGTACCTCGCGATATCGGCTTGCGCTGTACCAATAGAAGTAGGGTTAAATAAGTGAGGAGCTGCCGTGATGGTTGTGTGTTACGAGTAACTATGGAAGTGACCTGTATGATTAAATGCTGGCATAGAAACGAAACTATGTTAACCATTAAAATAAATTCACTATATGTTCATTGTGGTAATTATTAATACTGTCTCGTGTAAAACATGCTTCATCAGACCAGAGAACATGTGAAATGAAGTTGTTTTGGGCATGTTGTTGCAATAATCAGTTGCATAAAGCTAGCCTTCGCTGAGCATCTCCAATATGTACAGCTTGAACATGTTGTGGACGATATGGATGTAAAACCTCACGGTTTAGTACGCGCCACACAAAATTCTGAGTTACGTGTAGAGTATTTGCTATTCTCCGTACGCTAATTGCAGGATTATCAGTAACAGCATGTTCCACCTGAACAACATGGGATCGAATAGCTGCTGCTGGAGCAGGGTTGCCTGTTTCTCTTAGTTTTCGCAAAGAATTGGTAAAAACTTGGCGATACGGTAGATGACGTTGGGAAACTCTTTCTTGATATTCACGTACTGCTTGGCGTGCATTTCCATTACAATACCGTAGATGAAAATTATGTCAGAATATTCTTCTGTGCTATAAGCGTACATTTCCAGTAGTTACAGTAACTAAACTAACGTAATAATATGCAATACTAATAATAACTGATAAATAACAACACTGACAGCAGACTAACATGTGCAGATTCGTTTTTTCCACGGCAACTTTGATTAACTATTAACAATAATTCCAGTGGTTATACGATGTGACCTTCCATAAAACTTTAAAATAAAAAATCGACCAAACGTTTTCACTAGAGTGAAAAACCCTTTAGTTGTGACGCATGTGTTCAAGCAGAAGGCGGACATTTTGAGCACTTACTGCTGTAACTTTTTACTTATTTATGTGATCTTCATTTCTGTAGTTAATTTTTGTAAATGTGTTTAATTAAAACTTTCAAGTCTTCTAATTCCTGAAATAACAAATTCCCTTAGAATACCTCAGCTTTCATGTGGCCAAGTTTGGCTTAGACCTAATAAATCACCCTGTATTTCGATCGGGAAAGAGTGTATGTTAACATAACCTATAATTTAAAAGAAACTACTAGATGCCCACGCTTTATGTGTATCATCAACGTCCGTAAATTATGTTTGCTTTGTACAAAGCAGACATGATTGACGGACCTTGGTGTGTCATCACATTTTCTCATTGATGGTCTAATCCTCTTGCTGAAAATAATTTCATTGTTGTGATACGTGTAGCGTCACATCTTCTCATTGATGATCCAATCCTCTTGCTGAAAATAATTTTATTGAATCATGATATACCGTTCAACATATCTCCATATTGATGGTGTAATTCAGTTTAACATTTAATGAAAACCTTTATTGATTTTGAGTGTTCTAATATCATGCAGATTTTTATTTGCTCATGAAATGGTTATTACTTGTAATAGTATCTTAGTACAATTGGTTTCATTTATCTAAACAATCCAAGAATTGCAGATATCATTGGCAGACCACCAGATGTGTTGAAGATCTGCTCGTGAAGAGGGTCAGCATTCCCTGGATGCTACAACGACGGTTACTGCTATATACAATAGCGAGTTCACAGATAGGAGTAGATACAACTCGGTGTTGAAGTTCAATGTTGGTCGTAAATTTCTTCTCGGTCATTTTGGAATTTTCTTCAATCCTTTTGATGCAAATTTTAAATTCAGGTGTTGCTTTTCTCTGCTAATCGACAGCTAAAACCGATGAGTGACTTTGTGTAATTTTTCGGATATTGTGGAAAAATTTCATAGTTGAGATGCCATCATAATAAAAAATCAAAAAACAGCAAGTAATGCTGTAAATAATAACTATATATTGACGATTGATTTCAGCAGTTTCAGCAGCTGGTGGTTTTTCATTGTTATACAGTGTCTGCTAGGTGTTACAGGCGGATATCCTACTTTTAACATTTCTTAACAGAAAATGGCCACAACTCTTGAGGGAAAACATTTCGGAATTTATCCGAACGTGTATCATTGTTAAGATCAGAATAATAACCTCCAAAGTTTGGTCAGGGTTCAAATAATCATTTCTGCATTGCATTTAAAACAGCAATGACAGTGTTTCTTTGCATATCGTTAATACAATTTTATGCCAAAGTTAAGGTGCTTGCTTTTCTATATTGTTTGAATTTGATATGACCACGAATTTGTACTAATGTCTTGAGAGATGAAATAGTAGCGCTACATTTGCAGACTACTTAAGGTGAAGATTACATCTCTGCTCTAGCTGTGGTAGCGAGAATCTATCAGTTTTCTGACATTGAATACTCCACTCTCATCGTATATCTATCTAGATGTTACAGTGGTTAGCGCACCAAACTGCACATCAGGACCATACATCGTCGTATTGCTACGACTCGGGGATTCGTGCTCATCTTTGCAAGAGCAAGAGGCAGTCGTAGCTAAGTTAGGATCGATTAAATCATACCAAAAATTACAAATAAAAGCAGTTTATTAAAGTTGTAACTTACATAGTTCTAGCCATTATTTACACGGGCCAGTTACGAAGAACTTATGCTTAGCGGAATCGGCAGACTGACATCAATACTACTAATGATGCTGATAACTGATAACTACATAATAATACACTACCCCGAGCTTGCTCCTTTTATATCCCCTGCAGATGGGTATGTGGTTTAAACAGTGAATAGCAGAAAAACACACCACATACTTCCTGTGACGTTGGCTCATCCAGGAAAATATTTAGGGAACAACAAGCTCGTGGTTAGACCTTATCAACACGTACCTCTTCGGAAAAAACATATTTATGCAATATTTATTTTCTAGAAATCCTCGATGTATCAGATTTGCGCTTTCGTGACATCTCCCTCGGGCATAAAAAGAGGCTGACCCTAGCCGACCCTAGGGGAAACGCCATTGCAAACATGCAGATACAAGAGAGGTTACAATTAAGCCTAACTAAAATCTTAAACTAACACAATGAAATAAAAATATAAGCTCTGTAAACTTCTGGAGTCCTAATACACTGAATTCGAAAAAGTTCCCACCATGAGTCATATGCCGAACAATAGCGATAGTATTAATCTAAATAACTTCCGTATTGAGCTGCGGAAACGGTTATCGCTCAAACGGTCAAGTTCAGTTCTTGTTGGCAGTGTTAAAGATTGTGTCCGTGAATTTGCACGTAAGTTTTAAACAGTTCACCATTATTATTTTTAATCACAAATCACAGTTGCACGTATGATGCATTGGTGGATGGGGCAGACATCTTCATGTATGTTTCCTCTGATAAAGTGGTTGATCCGGCGAATGAAATTTCTGCTAATGGAGTGATAGTGCGCGGCTGTAATTGACGTAAGGTACCACCAGTTTGTAGTGCTGTAGACACTTGGGCAGGTCCGACGAGATCGTATGTAGGTAGTTCTGGATCTTGACGAGGTTGTAGATAATAGGTATCTTCTGGGATGCTGGATCGAGTAGGCACCGTAGGCAAATGTCTGTTATTTAGGTCCATATTGGCTCCACGAGGCGTTGTAGTGCAGGTCGTCTAACGATCATCCTTACAGGTTCAGAAATGGGGTAATGAGAAATACTGGGATTGAGACTGACGTTGGTAGTGGAATTCCATAATGAGGAATTCCGAAAAAAAGGAATTAGATTAGGTGTCGAAAATCGTTGTGAGGAACGTTTGAATAATAGAATGAGAAGGATGAAAAGGGAAATAGAGAGAACATAGGAAGTCGCTATGAGGTAATAAGCGATACTGGTTGTAGATGGGATATAGGCATCTTGAAACTAATGTTGGTTAAGGTAGATTTCCAAGTCCGTGAACTTTGGAGTGGCTTCGCCATGGGGTGGTATCCGAAGTCCTTGTAGATTGACCCATGCGACAGGAATAGTGGGTTGGATAGATAATGTTGCTTCTTTGTCGGTGCAAGGATATTGTGGAATGAAATTTAATGTACTGTTGTCTTGTAATGAAAATCGCAAGGCACGGTAATGTGCGTTGCACCAATAAATTTAGGGGTTGTTGCTGGATACGAGGTGTTAGGACAACTCACTCTTAAATCTGGTTTAGGGTGAGTTACTAGGAACCTGTTGATCCCAATAGGTAGTAATAATTGGGTATCTTGTCCTGTCTCTTGACATACCATCGGGCACACGTTAGCTAGGTGGTCCGTAGTGGCTCCCGTTAGTACCTGCTGCACACAAGCAATGCCCTGGGCGTTGCCGTCATAGACCTCAGTGATTAAACACAACTCGTCCTTGAAGGGATCGCATTTTGGAAGGATAATGGTCCATCGGGATGCAATCTTGGCAATGGTTACGTCAAAGGTAGGCATCGCAATAGTACATGTGTGGTTATTCCATGCGTAATTTGGTGTGAGGACCTTGCGTACTTGAAGGTCCTGCAGGAGGTGGTGAATCAATGGAACATGTACGCCCACGATACTGGTTTCTGGTGATATCGCGCATTCAATCAAAGGCAGGGTGTAGTACGATGAAAGTGCCTTTAACACTACAACAAAGTCTTTCGGCAAGAGTTGTCTGTTCAGAGCTTTTCCTAAATCTACCATAGGGATTATTTTTTATTTTGACACATATTAGCAAATGCACGAGTCCACTCATAACTTATCCTAGCATCAAGCAAAACTAAGAGAGGTAAGCGACTATCATCACAACGGGCAGGGCTAGTTGTGTGTTCAAAAGGTGATTTGAAAGTCAAGTCTTGTACACTTACATGTCTCTGTTCAACTATCCGCTGGGTTAAGACTGAAATCTCATAATTTAACGTGAATGTTCTCGGTACATGGTTCCGAGTTGCGACTTGAAAATCAAATAATTCTCCGTCATCTGCTAAAATGGGTTCATTAGTTGCAAATTTAAGGGGTTGTTACTGGATACGAGGTGTTAGGACAACTCACTCTTAAATCTGGTTTAGGGTGAGTTGCTAGGAACCTGTTGATCCCAATTGGTAGTAATAATTGGGTATCTCGTCCTGTCTCTTGGCATGCCATCGGGCACACGTTAGCTAGGTGGTCCGTAGTGGCTCCCGTTAGTACCTGCTGCACACAAGCAATGCCCTGGCGTTGCCGTCATAGACCTCAGTGATTAAACACAACTCGTCCTTGAAGGGATCGCATTTTGGAAGGATAATGGTCCATCGGGATGCAATGTTGGCAATGGTTACGTCAAAGGTAGGCATCGCAATAGTACATGTGTGATTATTCCATGCGTAATTTGGTGTGAGGACCTTGCGTACTTGAAGGTCCTGCAGGAGGTGGTGAATCAATGGAATACTGGTTTCTGGTGATATCGCGCATTCAATCAAAGGCAGGGTGTAGTACGATGAAAGTGCCTTTAACACTACAACAAAGTCTTTCGGAAAGAGTTGTCTGTTCAGAGCTTTTCCTAAATCTACCATAGGGATTATATCTAATTGCAATTTTTTATTTTGACACATATTAGCAAATGCACGAGTCCACTCATAACTTATCCTAGCATCAAGCAAAACTAAGAGAGGTAAGCGACTATCATCACAACGGGCAGGGCTAGTTGTGTGTTCAAAAGGTGATTTGAAAGTCAAGTCTTGTACACTTACATGTCTCTGTTCAACTATCCGCTGGGTTAAGACTGAAATCTCATAATTTAACGTGAATGTTCTCGGTACATGGTTCCGAGTTGCGACTTGAAAATCAAATAATTCTCCGTCATCTGCTAAAATGGGTTCATTAGTTGCAAATTTAGGGGTTGTTACTGGATACGAGGTGTTAGGACAACTCACTCTTAAATCTGGTTTAGGGTGAGTTGCTAGGAACCTGTTGATCCCAATTGGTAGTAATAATTGGGTATCTCGTCCTGTCTCTTGGCATGCCATCGGGCACACGTTAGCTAGGTGGTCCGTAGTGGCTCCCGTTAGTACCTGCTGCACACAAGCAATGCCCTGGGCGTTGCCGTCATAGACCTCAGTGATTAAACACAACTCGTCCTTGAAGGGATCGCATTTTGGAAGGATAATGGTCCATCGGGATGCAATGTTGGCAATGGTTACGTCAAAGGTAGGCATCGCAATAGTACATGTGTGATTATTCCATGCGTAATTTGGTGTGAGGACCTTGCGTACTTGAAGGTCCTGCAGGAGGTGGTGAATCAATGGAACATGTACGCCCACGATACTGGTTTCTGGTGATATCGCGCATTCAATCAAAGGCAGGGTGTAGTACGATGAAAGTGCCTTTAACACTACAACAAAGTCTTTCGGAAAGAGTTGTCTGTTCAGAGCTTTTCCTAAATCTACCATAGGGATTATATCTAATTGCAATTTTTTATTTTGACACATATTAGCAAATGCACGAGTCCACTCATAACTTATCCTAGCATCAAGCAAAACTAAGAGAGGTAAGCGACTATCATCACAACGGGCAGGGCTAGTTGTGTGTTCAAAAGGTGATTTGAAAAGTCAAGTCTTGTACACTTACATGTCTCTGTTCAACTATCCGCTGGGTTAAGACTGAAATCTCATAATTTAACGTGAATGTTCTCGGTACATGGTTCCGAGTTGCGACTTGAAAATCAAATAATTCTCCGTCATCTGCTAAAATGAGTTCATTAGTTGCAAATTTCCTAAAGTTAATATCGTTAATTGCTAAATACTCTATTAGCATCGTCACATGTAGACTTGCTAGAATTACAAAAGGAAGCACAGTTTATTAATTCCAATAAACTTTTACGTTTCGCAAAACGAAATAAAATCGGTTGAGTCTGCTGATAAAAACTGATATTAGGCAATCTCTGTATATATACTCCTGAAGTAATTTCAACATCTACATTTTCTAATTTTCTTAAGGTTCCTGTTACACATATTACAGTTATCAAAACAGCTAAAATTGACCACATATTGCTGTTACTTCTGATTTCACAAATAATACTCAATACACAAAGTTCTGAATATACAATTTTCCTATACTTTTTTCGTTACTAAACCAAAATAAATTCTTTAAATCAACTTTTTCTCTTGTATACACTATATAAATTCTTTAAACCAAGGTTTGCTTTTTGAAAATACGATAAAAAATTCTTTAGACCAAGTTTTTCTCTATTACAATACAATAAAATTCTCTAGACCAAAAATTCTTTTGACTAAAATTAGCACCAATTAATCCAATCAGGTATCCTCATTGATCTAATTATACTTGAATTAGTTACTCACGTGTTTTCTACTAGTACTAGTACTTACTTAGTTCTCATTTCACTTACGGAATTCCTTTTACGTACTTACTTATTTCACTTACGTAACTTTGTTTACGTACTTGTTTCCCCAGTCGCTGTATAGGGTACACTGAGTTATCTGCAAGTCCATAAGCATCGCAGGAAACCACAAACTGCACGTGCTGCAATGATAGTTCCTGCCATACTTACAAATCGGAAGTGCAGATTAACTGTAATGCCTGCTCTTCGGACGGGGCCCCTTATTTTCCCTTCAAATAAGGAGACACTCTGATCCGGTCCTTTCTGGTTACCGCGACGAATCCCGCAGAATTCAGTTTACAACTTGAGTACTTGTAGTTTGGACAACTGACAAGAATGCAGAAAAATTTGCGTAGAGGAGGTGCGCATTCTCCTTCCCCCCGCTGAACTAAAAGCGAGTAATGTCTACTTTCCAAAAGTTGCGAATTCACAGACTTTGACTGCAGTCCTTTCCCACTTCCTCGGGAGATAAACCAAAATATTAATATACATACACATTGAGACCTAGGTTTTACACACACACATATTACTCAGCAGTGACAGGACCCTGAGACATCATTCACCATCGTGGCATTTCAAATGGTGAAAAGTCCTGCACTGGCTACCAACCCTCAATTGGCAGCTGCCCCAGTTGAGTTAACTTGGCTGGGGGCTGGTCCGGGCTTGAGCTTTACCATGACGCTTTTTCCACTGGGCACCTGACTAAAGTCACTTAACTGGGTGACTGGAAAACGAACTCTGATTGGTGGCGACGGCTTCACGACGTCGTCATTACTACAATTTTCTTGGTCATCAATAGCTGGTGCTTCGGCGGTGTTACATGAATTCCTAATTTTTCTAAAACGCTTATACAAATAATGGCCAATTATAAATAACAATGTTAAGATAAAAAGCATTAAGGACAGCCATACTAAGGAATAAAGGGGCGTCGTGATACATCGTATTAGTATTAGCATCAGTTTGAGCAGAAGCTGTAACAGGATGCATTATAGGGGTTAAAAAAGCATATCTCCTATATAATATATGTGCAACAGCTATGGACAAAATTATGTTCCACAATAAATATACGCTATCCCCATCATACGCGTACAAATCGCCGTATGTTTTTTTCAGTTGCATTTCCTAACATATTTTGAATCAAGCCTAAGGTTGATCCTGCAGTTATATTTAAATGGGGTATGGAAGTTGTCCAATTCGTATTTAGACATTCAGTAATATTGGTAAAAACTGGTTCAGGCTGATTAGAATGAAGTACCTACATACGATTTAAGGTTGGACCAAATGGCTGGTAATATATTAAGAGCTCGATGCTCTCTTTCCGGTCCTGAACAAGCGAAACGAGGGGAAATAACCTCCTCATTGTTTACAAGAAGAGAACAGCGACAAGGGAGCTCGATTTGAACCGCCCCTGGCTGTTGACAAAATGTATCATCCAATGGTGTTTCAGTTTTAGGGCAACGAACTATCGTTGGATGTTTTGGATGAGTTAGAATAAAAACATCGTGTCGAATTTCAGAAAGGATCATGGCCTGAGAGGTGTGACACCTAAACTGACAATGAAGGCCCAAGTCCTCCACCGTCGATCCTGTGAACATTTTATAAGCACATTGCGGACCATAAATAGCGTCCGATGTGAACCTGGGTAAAAAACATAACTTATCGTGATACGGTTTGCATAGATGTAAACCAGATCCTGAAATAGGTTTCATAAGAGGTGCAGCTGAAGTTTTAGTGGCTGCTACGGCTAAATACAAGGTATCATGCATTAAGAAGCAAGTTTCGTTATGCCATGCAAAAGGAGTGGTACTTAATTCATATAATTGCCAGTTTTGACCTTTTTTAGTTATGGGCACTCGTAGGTGCACATAGATCTCGAAAACTGAAATAGTACAATCGGCTATGGGTAATTTATAGTATCGTGAAATTTCAGTGACGGGTATAGTTAGAACATGACTAGTTTTTTGAAGTTCCTCAATTAATTTGAGTAAATCTTGTCCTAATACAGTGGAATGAATCACGGCTGTTGGAATTTTGTGATCTTTACATGGGTTTAAAATTTCCATATTATTAACAGAACGTTCGAAATTGATTAAACGTAATAAATTGCCATAAGAATGAAACATAGAACGTTGTATTTTAAAATCAAGCTCATCAATTTGTTACGGTCTTAAACTGACTTTACGACACCGCACCGGCTCATATAACAACGAAACGGCCGGCGCGTGCCATAATGGACAAATCGGGACGAAAGTTCTCCTAGGCGGCTACCCATGCCGCAACAAGATAGGCCGGCTAAGGCATCAGTGGAGCTGGGCGGGTCCTTAACGAGATTACCTAAGGGCAACGGCCAGAGGGTCGGTAAGTAACGGTAAAATAAAGAGGGCGCCACCAAGCCTGTCTTAACCCGAATAACCGGGCTTGGGCGGTTAAACGGGAGCGAAGTATTCAAGACACTCCGTCGAAAGGGGTACTCGTGAATTATAAACTCACACAACGATTTCGTGATGGCAAAAATACTTAGATCATGAAGTGGGGCTCTTTCAGCCACGGCAATGTCACCACCAAGCTTACCTGCACGCTCTGATCTCACTGGCCCCACCGTACATTTATCTTCTCAATGATGGGCGCACGCTGAAACAGAACATGCACAAATCGACCAAGAATAAAGCGTCTCTTAATTAGATAAGCGTCTATTATTCAATTCTTACATTGGGGCAGCAAAGCGTGCCGCAAACATTGGGTTAATTCTTATAAATAAGCATCAGCTGATGGGCGCACTACTGTTACTAAACAACACCCATAACTGTACAAAATCAAGAGCAGTTTGACATATGAGTCCCACGAAGGGAACGTTTGTTCATAAAAATCGAGTTATGCAACAGCAAAGGCGACGCGAACAGCGTAGCTGTCGGCAGAATCCGGCGCCGCAAAGAGATGCGGCGAATTAGTTAGAAACCCAATTCGCAAGGCAAAAAGGGGGCCGCGTTACTGAGATATATTTGGCCGAAAAGGGGGCTTACATAGCCTAACGCCCGCAGGCGAATTTAGAATATGACACAGCTGGTGCTACGCCGCCCAAGCGATCGATAACTTCGTGTAACACTCAACGAGCTGAACACGACGCCGTTGCTAACATACGAAAGGTCTCGCACAAAACTTGGCGAATATGGCACCGCCCTGATAAGAAGTGATCTGGCTCACATGATAATTTGGGCCAACACAGCAAAGCCCAAATGAGGGAAGTGATTAGATTAAAAACGAGCGACGCCACTTCGCGACAACAATTTAAGATGCGAAGGGTACATTTTTAACGGTGCACATGATTTCACATCAAGTTCGCGCACATGCAATTTTACTGCGACCAAACTGGCGATGCCGCCTTACAGCACGTATGCCAAGAGTTCAGCAATTATTCACATGGTTAGGCGCAAAGCTCGCGCACAAGAAGTTAGTCACATGGAGTACCGCGAACCACAAATACGCCCCCGCGAAGCGAGCGTACAAGCGGAAGCAACACCGCAACAATGGTTATGATTCAATGGTTACAAATACCTTAGTTTTATTGGTGACGGCCCAAGAGATCGGCATGCGGTCCAGCTGGCGGGAAACAGGTTGCCTGTGGCAATTAATTCGCCGCTAAAACGGCCGACGGTGTGATTGCTCTGGATGCGCCCAAAATGGCGACAAAGGCTGGCGCTTCAACAAACGCCGCTACGACGGCAAAGCTAGCCCAATCATGTCCTACCTCAACGGGATCCTCGCACAACGAGCTAAAGGGAACACTCCCTTACGTGACGACGTAGAACCGGGCATGGAATTCCATCACACCTACGCCTTGGCGTAATTAGATCGCCGCTAAACGACACACACCTCCCTTGTTCAATGGCCTGAGTTGAACTGCCGAGCAAGAAGCGTTACGACGCCCGAAGTGGCGTGAGCCAAAACGGCGTTACCACGTGACTCTCGACAGCCAATGGCGATGCGCCCAATAAAACAAATACGTTCCGGTGACAAAGAGAGCGCGAGGCCTCGCAGTCGCACCAACAGCGTAATTTCTAGAAGGTTCGGAAATCTTGCGAGCGTTAACACACGGCTGTCAAAGTACCAACAAAGGGGTGCCCCAGATGACGAGAAATACTGCGCTTGAGGCCAAATAATAATAATAATAATAATAATAAATGTCTTTATTCTTGTATAAAAAAGAAAACAGGAATTAGTTTAATAACATAATAAAATAGGAAATACATAGTAATAAATACATAACAATAAAGAAAAAACTATTATTAATAGGTTTATACAAGAACCACAAGGCGGAGTTCAGATGCCTAATTGTTAGTTAGGCCCTGCTCTGCCACTCAAACCTTGACAAATTAATTATAAAAATTAAGAAATTGCCTATACAAATAATTCTGCAAAAAAAGAAAATTTTTTCATTTTATACAAGACCTAACGCACGCATAAAAAGTAATGAGATAACACAAAACCGACATATACAGTGTGTCCAAGATAAGGAGGGCCAGTATGGGGATCTCGGTAATGGTAAGAGATACAAATTTGGTTAAATGGGAAGAAATTTGCGCAATTAAAGGACTAAAAAAATGACGTCTAGAAATCCTTGATATGATTTTTCGTTTTTGAATTATCTCAAAAAAACCGAATTTTTGGATTTTCTTTTTTATTTTTTTCTGGCGTTAATATTAAAGTTAGAGCGAAACTGATTAAACTTCTTTATAGCAACTTTTAGTGGACTTAACGATTACGTTATCAATTTTTTTATCCGACGTTTCGTCTTCGAGAAACCATCATCAACTTCATTTTTTTAAATACGGTCCTGGTTTTTTGATGCCAAATTTGCAAAGCCCTTGTTACTCTGAATTCAACAATGTGTCACATATTATGGTTTAATTACGTTTCGAGCTTTTTTCTGATCATCATCAGAAAATTTTCTAGATACGGACCTGCATTTCCCACAATTTTGTAAAAATAAGTTCATACAGTGAGTTAGGCTTTTTTATATGCCGTTAAAATATTAAAATGCACGTCATAATGTCATAATTCTGATACATTAATTTAATAAGCAACCAATAACTATTAACAATAAACAACAAATAAATGAACAAAAGTTAGGCAGAAAGAATGAGAAAACGAGGCTTGAAACAATGTAATAGGTATTTAACGTTTTGAAATAGAAGAAGAACTTAGAAGATTGGTTCTTGAAGTTTTTCAAAGTATAACACCAGTATTGCTAAATAATGTTTTAGATTCTACAGTTAGATGTTATTTATGCATAGAGAATGATGGCAACCTTTTTGAATACCTTCTGTAAATTTAATACCTATTAAATGGTTTCGATGTTCGTTTTGTTATTCTTTCTGTCTATCTTTTGTTCATTTCTTTTTTGTTTATTGTTAATAGTTATTGGTTCGTTATTAAATTAATGTATCAGAATTATGACATTATGATGTGCATTTTAATATTTTAACGGCATGTAAAAAGGGCTAACTTTCTGTATGAACTTATTTTTACAAAATTATGAGAAATGCAGGTCCGTATCTAAAAAATTTTCTGATGATGATCAGAAAAAAGCTCAAAACGTAATTAAACCATAATATGTGGCACATTGTTGAATTCAGAGTAACAAAGGCTTTGCAAATTTGGTATCAAAAAACCAGGACCGTATTTAAAAAAATGAAGTTGATGATGGTTTCTCGAAGACGAAACGTCCGATAAAAAAATTGATAACGTAATCATTAAGTCCACTAAAAGTTGCTATGAAGAAGTTTAATCAGTTCCGCTCTAACTTTAATATTAACGCCAGAAAAAAATAAAAAAGAAAATCCAAAAATTCGGTTTTTTTGAGATAATTCAAAAACGAAAAATCATATCAAGGATTTCTAGACGTCATTTTTTTAGTTCTTTAATTGCGCAACTTTCTTCCCATTTAACCAAATTTGTATCTCTTACCATTACCGAGATCCCCATACTGGCCCTCCTTATCTTGGACATACTGTATATACATAAAAAAAAAATTACGTATGCGATTCCTGCAACAAAAAAAGTCTTTGACGCATCTGTTGTTTAAATGAACGACCACTAAGCTTTTTAATATCATACGGCAGAGAGTTATACATTTTCGAAGCATGGTAACGAAAAGATCTCTCAAATAAAGCAGTTTTGTGAGCAGGGGTTGTAATAATAAGGTTTAAGTTACGGAGATTTAAATTATGAACATCAGTTCGAAACATCAGTTTACTAAAAAGGTAATCAGGCTTTGCTGTTGTTATTATTTTATGATAATGACAAGCAGTTTGTAACTTCAACCTATTATTCATATTAAGCCATCTTAATTCCAACAACTTGTGTGATATGCGCTCAAATTTTCTAACTCCAAAAATATAACGTAAACAAGAATTTTGCACACGTTGAATTAGTTGTAGACTATCCTGTGCGAGGCATGGCCCATATAAGGGTGAGCAATAAGAAAAATTAGATAAAACAAGTGCTTCACACAACATAGCCTTAGTTCTTGTGTTTAAATAATGCCTATGAGGATATAAAAGTTTTAAATTTATGTAAGCTTTTCGTACAATACTATTTATGTGCAGGCGATATCTAAGTGAGGAATCCATGATAACACCTAAATTTTGCAAAATCATTATGGAATTAGGCGATGAAGCCAAATAAGTAACTAAAAGGGTTTAACATACGGGCACGCTGCCCTAAAGCCTAGGTGGCTAATTAAAATACAAAATGACCTGACAAATTGATTTGTCTACTGCAGTCCGTAATTGATTATCAAAATTAGTAATGGAATTAATTTTTTGACGAGTTTCTAATAAATTTGCTTCAACTTGCTGTTGATACAATTTGAAAGCTTGTGAATTGTTAGTAATTTCTCTAATATTTTTAGTAAGTCCGAGATTAATCTTTTGAAGGGGTTGATTTAGGTCATGTTCGTCGGAACGTAAAGAATTTATTTTGCGATTAGTAGCTACACCACAACACCAGGAAAAGAAGTCTCCTACGAATTCCAATGCTCTCTTCTTTCTGAAAGGTGACTCCGTACTTGAGTCGTCACTCTCTTTTTCATAATATACGCTTGCACGAAAGGTTCCCCATGCTTCAGGGTCGAATGATTTCCTAAATGGCTTCCCATTTTACAAATAGGATTCTGAATATCGACATCACACAATCGATCCGGTGATACGTAGTGATTTTGTTCTGGTTGGTTATACCATTGAGTTTGATAGGTGAGAGGAATGGTAGTGGAATAAGTGATAGTGTCGGGAAGTGGCTTACAGAAAGCACCAGTAGTTACTTTAACTGGTATTCCATTAGTTAATAGTGAAGTTGCCAGTACAGACAGGAGTAGTGCACTGTAAAGAAAGAGTGTGATAGGTACAGGCGTGATTAGCATTAAATAAAATTTTGTTTTGTTGTTTTTTTTAAATGTTTCTTTTAATTAAAGGAATACTGTCGATGTTACGTGGAGTAGAAGTAACATTTAGTTGCTGTAGCTTCGGGTTGAAGGGTAAGCCGATCACTGTGAACCAGGGCACCATGACGGAGGAGGTCCCTGCGTATATCATTATTCAACTGGTAAGGAAAGTTAAAAAATGACAAAAAGGTATATGAAAAAAAAGAAAATAATTTCACAGTCTCAAATCAACCACTAATCCATCATATGAGGAGATCGCTCCACATTATGAAGAAATGACGCGTCCACCGGCGGCTTTGCCTATCGCTAGGCGTAGGTCCCTTTAAAGGTAAAGTAAGAAAGGAAGTAGAATGGTATATGAGTAAGATTGAACATGAAAAAATACGCGGTATGACTAAAAATAAGTATTTAGGAAAAATAATTAGGTTCAATAAATGTTAACATTTGATGAATAACAAAGAATTAGGAAACTTATGTACCGTTCGTGTTTTCAACAAAGAAGTAACACACGTTTTTTTTCAACTCAAATTTGGTAGGGAATTATGGAGGAAAAAGAAGTAATATTATTATGTATTTTATTGAACTCAAATGGATTCACATAGTTATATTTATCGGAACACATCGTTAGCGCCTATTGCGTCGACTTCATCCACATCGCTTGATTCAGCTCCTGCTGGCAGTATATTTAAGTGTTGAGGTGCACCGATTGGTTCCGGAAACGCGGTGGCAGGCGGCTCATTAGCGGGCTGACGACGCCGGAATGAGCGGCGAGTTCCTCTGGAGGGGCGCTCTAGTGGTTGTCTCGCTTTTGTGACGGACCGTTCCTATTGGGGTAGTTCAAGGGACGACCTTCGCAAAGGGTGCGCAAGTAAGTGGCCTGGTCACATGCACACTTGTCACGGATTGATGTAGGTGGCAAGGCCTCGTGCCTTGAAACAGGAGGTTGCAGTTGGCCTCCTAGATTTGAATATCAGGGAGTATTGTCTTAAGGAAGGTAATTTTTTTCACTCCCTTTGATGATTACCCGTGTCCCCGCTAGGTATTGTCTGAGCATCGTTTCCATGTGATAGGGGATTGTCCCCGCAGTCCAACTAATGCCATGTAGCTGGGAGATAAGCCAGCTGTTGGTTATTGCGAGGCCATCGATAACTAAAAGGCCTGCAACTGCTTTAGCATGAGTCATCCAATGTAGGCGATCGCTGCCGCGCTTTCTTATGCAGAATCGCTCCAATAACGCACATTTGTACATGAAAATCTAATATATTGTAATTAGTTCCACAAAATACAACATAAATATGACAAACTTAGTATTAAAAATATTTATATAAACGCATACATTAGAAACTTAACATTAAACGTACTACGTAACAGCATATATTCCTAGATAGTTATTATATTATTTAATCGTTTTAAGCTTTTTGCTTTTACAATTATTTGAAATCTTATCATTTTGTTGTTTTGAATAATTATTTAATAAGATATTTGCCATGGTATTCACGGCTTTTTTAATCATCCCTGAAAATGTTTTTCCGCACATACAGAAATCATCTGAGTAAATATTGTTTTTTTCAATTATTCTTATACTCAATGAAAACAAAATATTCTTTTGACTTCTACATCGTAAAAATTTTTGTTCAAATTGTTCAGAAATTAAAATATTAAAAATCTTTAAAGTGTATAAGCACACATTTAAAGTAACATCTGAAGGACAACGAAGCCCTCCTCTGTTCAGAGCTTGTAAATAAGTTGTATCTAAATGTTCGTGGTCAATATTTAAATTTTCCAGATTAGCTATAAATTTTTGGCAATCAGTACAATCGGTTTTTTTGATGATCGCTTGTGCAATGTAACCGCCTATGAATGTTAAAGTTTGGCAGGTACTATTATCAAAATCCAATTTTATTTCTTCCAACAGTATTTCTGAAAAATCAGAATTGACAATTTCTTCATCAACGCACTCCAGGTTAGGTGCAATTGTAAAATCGTTTAGAATTAAAATCCCTCGTGTAGACGATTTTAAACGTATTAAAGACAACATTTTAAGGCGTCGTTCAGATTCCAAAATTTCTGTTGCTGAAACATGGTACTGTCCACCACACATCTGTCTATATTGGCCGAAACGACCCTCTAAAGGATCGCTCTGAAATTTTCCAAGTAAGACATATGAACATTTAAGATTTGAATGCATATATTGACATATTTCTATTAAAACCTCTGTAGTATGCTTTAGCGCCGAAAATGTTTCAGGTGTCAGCTTTCCAATTTTATTTTTTTTAACTGGTTGAGGTAGCTCTACTTCTAATTTTTGCCATTCCTCTAACCAACTAACAAATTCTTTTAAAAAAGTTATTTGCATGCTAGAGGCACTGCGAATAACATCACAGTACTGATCTCTTAATGCAACACCTTTTCCTAGGGACTTTATATTAACAATTTTCCACCACGTTGATATATTTTTCAAGAAATGTATTGTTCCCCTTACGTCCCTATATCCATAATCGTTTTCGCTACGTTTAATTTCTAAAGCTGCAATATTCTTGTCATCGAACAGTTTACACGCGTACGATACATTTTGCCTTTCTAAGTTGGTCGGAAACAAAACCTTTCTATTTAAGGCCGGTGCTGTTTTTATTATAGAAAATTGTTCCATCTGATACAAACGTTTTAAATGCTGTACGCTAGATATCAACTGTTTTTCAGAGCTGTTGCTGTCGACATTGTTTGGAATAAAAAAAGTTTGATTGGTCTCTTTTTGATTTAACCAGTTGTTTCTAATTGATTTTAAAAGATGTACTGTGTCAAACAAAAGAAATATTCTGTCGCAATTGTTGTATGGATTTATGATGCTTTTTTCCAGTGCACCTCCTGAAAGTTGCTGATACATTTTCCTGTTAACACGGTTGTTATCGCAACATAGTGACAAAACCGTGTAACCACATTCATTTAACACTTTAATCACATGTACAGTCATATTTTTGAGTTCATCACTGGTCATATTTTTTACAGGAAACATTGCTACAACGTCTTTATTTTTTGAAAAAATCGATCCTAACATAAATACCTGCATAGTTTTTGCAGGCTCATTATTTGCTGTAAATCCCTCCAATTTACCACCCTTATACTGAATTTCCGATCAAAGGTATATTTCATCAAACATAACATGTACAATTCTTTCCTTTTCTTCAATCATCTCACATTTTTTCTTTAGATAGTGTAAATGGGAATCCTGCAGACCACTTTCACATAAATTAAGACGAGCTGAGAAACTTTTTAAATACTTAGGATTAGGCAAATTTAAGTAGTTACTGTCCCTCAGTAACTTATACGCGGTCGGATGTGCAAAATACAGTTTAGCAGAAAATATTAAACATTCCGTTGAATAACGACGTCTTTTATTTAAAGCAAATTCTAATTGTTCATGAAAAAAATGAATTTTTGAAAATATATCATTATCTTCGTTGTCACTTTCAATATCAATAATGTTATTTATATATTCTCCAAGTAGACAGGTTGCAATTTCTAAATCGTTTTCAAGGGGCAAGTCAAATGAATTTAAGAAAATTAGTAATTGCGATAATTGACTCCATTTTAACAACGTCATGTCCTTGTCAAATAGTTCTTTCAAAATATACGGTTCACATTTTTTTCCATTATAAAATACATTCAATTTCATATTCTGCATTACTTTTAAAGAGCTTATAATTTTTGGAACATTTTCCGTATTCGTTTTAAATAAAACTACATATTGATCTTCACATTTACACATCCAGTCATTCGGAATATAATGCAAACACTTTTCTTTAAAATTCAAGAAACTTCCTATAATATCCTCTAGTTCTGCGGTTTTAGATATTTTTTCTTCGGATTGTTTTTGACGGATTTTAGCTTCGGTGAATCTCGTTGCTGGCGATTTACGTCTAGGAGGAGGTTTTTTGGACAAATAAGCTGGTTGTCCAGGAAAATAAGAAGGAAAAGCATCCTCTGTTAAGGCTAGTTTTTTGCGCGAAGCACGAAGAACTTCTCCATTTTCTGTTGTTACAGTAATTTCATTTAAAATAAACTTCTTATCGAAGTGCTTTATACAAACTGAGGAATATATAGACCGCGTAAAGTTCTCTCTATTAATCTTCCGTAACCATAAAGCACGTTTTTCATCATTAGTCGGAAATTTAAAAGTAGTTACGTGTTCACTACTCGAATAATTCGACCGACACAATGGCACACAACATTTTCTACCCATCTGAAAATAAATCACAAATCTCTATATTCACATATACATATAAAATTTGCAAAATGAATTACTTTGCAGGAAGAAGTAGGCAACAATATAATGTTACTTATATCCGGTAATAATGAGATACGTAATAACAATCACAACTCACAACACGAGCACGTTGAACGTTTTGCAGCTAACCGTGCAGTTTTGTCAGACTACATTGGTTGACTCATGCAGCAGTTGGAAGGGGTAGTTGCAGGCCTTTTAGTTATCGATGGCCTCGGTTATTGCCACTAATTCAGGGAGTTCGTCCCACAAACAGGGTGGCCGGAACACATACTTCGTTAACCGCCCTGTTCGTTCATTTAGTCCCGCGAATTCCTTGAGGAGAAGTTCATTAAGTTTTCCTCGGAAAAACTGCATATCGAGGTAGATAGTCGTTCCATGTTGACTGTTTTCGAAAAGAGAGAAAAAAAATATGCAAAATATTACAAGCATCCTTATTCACTATGTGAGGTAGCTGGTTTAGAATCTGGATAAGGAGTCCAAGGGTCATGATACGGGAGTATTCTTCTGACATGAACGATGTCGGTGCGAGAATTTGGATGTGGTCCCATTCGTATTAGGTAGTCTACTTCACCCTTTTTATCAATAATAGTATATGGCCCGAACCATCGTAACTGTAATTTTTCACTTCGGCCGACTTTACGGACTGGAGTGAATATTTTTACTTGATCTCCTACATTAAAATTTATTTCACGGTGTTTCGAGTCGTAACGCGCCTTGTCCGTTAGTTGTTTACTATGAATATTTTCGATAGCATAATTCCGGATCCATAATGCACGTTCTCGAATTTTCTGAACTTCCTCTAATTGAACTGTTTGTTTTAGAGAAGCTTCCGTTGGTAGAACTGGTTCCCGAGCATACACGAAGGAAAAGGTGACACTTTGGCGGTGTCTTGGTGAGCGCAATTATATACAAAAACAACATGATTCAGATATAAGTCCTAATCGGTTTGATTCGTATTAGTGTACAAAGATAACATATTTGCCAATGTTTTATTTAGCCGTTCACAAAGTCCATTACACTGAGGGTGATAGGAAGTTGTGAAATTACTTTGAATCCCCATGAATTTTAATAAATCAATGACTAGTTCTGATTGAAATGTTTTACCACGGTCACTTAAAATATAACGAGGGCAACCATGCCGGCTAATAATATTATCAAAAATAAACTGAGCTACTGGCCCTGCTTTCCCATTGGATAAGGCCTTGGCTTTCGTCCAACGAGTCTCATAATCAATAGCTACTACGATCATAGTATTACCCTTTTTACTTCGGCGAAAGGAAGCGACACTAAAATCGGTTGTAATAATCCCGTAGGTTTGAAACGGGTTTGCCCTTTTCGAGCTTGACAGTCAGGACATCCCTTAACGTATTTCTTAATGTCTTTAAGCATGTTATCCCAATAGTACCTATTTTTAATTTTATGATAAGTTTTTCTTGAGTTTGTAATTTGGAAATATCATCGGTTTTTAATAGGTATGTTGGAACATCAACTAAATCTTCGTCATCCCCTGATGCTGGAATGTCAACAGGATTTCGCGACAAGCAGTCTGCATCCGTTTGACGTTTACCTTGTTTATGCACAATTGTGTAATCAAATTCAGATAATTTGATAGCCCAACGAGCTGATTTGCCTTTGGGATTTTTCAAAGTTTTAATAAAACAAATAGCGTGGTGATCTGTAACAATTTTGATTGGACGGCCAAAAATTAAATGTCTTAAATAAGTTAAACTCCAAACTATGGAAAGAGCTTCTAGTTCTGAAATGGAATAATTTGCTTCGGCTTTTGTTAATGACCGGGAAATATAAGCAATAGGATAGAGTTGACTATCTTTTTCTTGCAACAGTACGGCGCCAATGCCTATTCCAGAAGCATCTGTCCGTAGTTCCTTCGGAGCTTCAGGGTCAAAATAAGCCAAAACAGGAGGGTTTATTAATTTAGTTTTAAGTGTTTGAAAAGCAGAGTCATGTTCTGTAGTCCACACCAAAGGTACATCTTTCTTAGTAAGTTCATAGACAGGTCTTGCTATTTGAGAAAAATTTTGAATAAATTTACGATAATAATTGGCTAAACCTAAAAAATGATCTTTACAGTGTAAGGTTGAGGAAACTGTGAAATAGCTTTTAATTTATCTGGATCAGGTTCTATACCGTTTTCAGAAATTACGTGGCCCAATAATTTGACTTTAGTTTGTGCATAGGTACATTTTGAGGGTTTGAGTGGCATGACGAAGTCTAATTAAATGTTCTTGAAAAGTGGTTGAAAAAATAAGGATGTCATCTAAGTAAACAATTAATTCTTTCCATTTTAAACCTTCAAAAACACGGTCTGATAATGATTGAAACGTCGATGGGGCGGTCGAAAGGCCGAACGGAAGTTTTTTGAAGTGATAAAATCCATCAGGGGTTATAAAAGCTGTTTTTTCTTGACTAGATTCATCTAAGCCACATTGCCAATAACCGGCGTACAAATCTAAACACGTGAAATACTTAGCATTGTCAAGATGGAGAAAAATGTCATCAATAAGGGGTAAGGGATAGTTATTTTTCTTTGTGACTGAAGTAAGTTTTCCATAATTTATACAAAAACGGTAATCTCCCCCTTTTTTCTTAACTAAAACTACAGGTGAACTCCACCGGCTTTGAGAAGGGACGATAATGTCATGGTTTAACATTTCTTGAACTTGTTTGCGTATAATTTATCGTTCAGGGTATGAAACACGATAAGGTCTCTATTTGACTGGCGGTGCGTCTCCAGTATCGATGGAGTGGGTTACGAAATCGGTAAATCCCATTGAGGCTGTAGATTCCGCAAAGATATCAGAAAATTCATCTAAAAGGTTTTGTAATTGAACCCGCTCAGTTTCCATTAAATTTTGATTAATATCGTGTGCAATTTCTTTAACACACTCGGTATCACCTTGAATTAAAAAAGTATGTGTCATAATAGAAGTAGGATTTTTAGATAAAATATCCCAATGTAGTACCCGCAAATAATTTAGTCTTAGGTAAAATTAAAGATTCAAGCTGTATAACGTATTGATTATTCACATAATGAGGGAATTTAGAAATTGTAATGTGTTTATTTAAAAGGTGTCGTTCGCACGGAAAAAAATCGAAATTACTCATACAAAAATGTAATGCACTACGTCAGAAGATTGCGGTTTTATATTTACTTTTACTAAAGGCCGGGATAGACGCTCCTACATGCATATCAACTTGCTTGCGCAGACTTAAGTTTTACGACAAGACTGAATCGTCGTCTGACCACTAACTATTCAGTCTTATTGTATCAATTTGCGTTCAGTTATAAAAATCTCTATGGCTGATGAACTGTTATTGTGTGCGGCTGCTCTTGCAATTATAGAAAAGAAGAAAAGAAATACCAGAAAACGGTCCAAGTGGTCTAAAGAATGGCTACTTAGGAGACAGCAATTATCACACATCAATCTGCTAGATGAGCTCCGATTGGAACCCGAGGACTGGTTCAATTACTTACGAATGGACGAAGAAACTTATATGGAGTTGCTTCAGATGGTAACGCCACGAATCAAAAGGATGGATACCGTTATGAGAAAAGCAATATCACCACATGAAAGGCTTAGCGCAACCTTACGCTTTTTAGCAACAGGAAGAAGCTATGCAGATTTGAAATTTTCTTGTGCAATATCTCGTCAAGCATTAGGTGAAATTATACCGGATACATGTAGAGCTATCTACGAAGGATTAAAAAATGAATATTTAAAGGTAAGTAAGCAATTTAATTTAATAACATTTTTAAAAATAGTAAAAAAGCAGTATAACAATATCTATCATTATTGCTGATATGAATATTGCGAATAAAAATCCCCAAGTCGTCCTGATTCTTGGGTGCATGCTGGTGCTGTTGATATTTGTGGAATTTCAGGGGGCAGAGTACTTCCTTGAGAATCGTAATGAAATACTGGCTGCTCTATACTACGAGAGGCTATAGTACTGTCTGTCACAATTCTTGACGTTTGGTTTAATTTTCCAAGCTGAGCTTGGAAGATTGCCTCATTAAGTACCCTCTTGCAGTATATGGCCATTTCAGAGGGGAGTTCCTGCAACTCCTGAGCCATATGTTGACCAAAGGCTGCATATTTTCCCTGATTTTGCAGTTTATCTGCTACAATGCTTAGAACTTCATCGCTCTTGTCAATTTTTCTTTTGTATTTCTTTATCGAAGTTGATGAAGATGTGGATGGCGTTGCCGTTCGCGAAGACAATTCTGTTTCAGTAGTGGAAGATTGCATTATATTTTCTTGTTCAGAAGAAATGCTAGCGTCCTGAGAAAAAAAAAAGACAATTTAGGCAATGATATTATTATTCACTGCAGAGATTTACATTAATTACTTCAAGTATGTTAATGTATACACTGTTTTTATAGCTTTCTAAACATTTATTTTTATCGGTCGTATTTTGTTTGTTTCAGTTTCCAGGCAGCGAAGCAGAATGGAGAAAAATTGGCAGGGAATTTGAGAAAAGATGGCAGTTTCCGAATTGTGTGGGCAGCATTGATGGCAAACACATACGAATTTCGCCACCATCAGACAGTGGTTCTTTCTTTTGGAATTATAAGGGATACAATAGCTTAGTTTTAATGGCAATTGCTAATGCTAACTACGAAATAATTTATTGTCACATTGTACAAATGGTCGAATTTCCGATGGAGGTGTGATTGAAAACACCAAATTCTACGAAAAACTTATTACTGAAGAACTCAAATTACCTACTCCTGCTCCTGCGAAACATGGTACAATACAGCTTCCTTGGGTTTTTATCGGAGATGAAGCATTTTCATTGCGCAAAGATTTGTTAAAACCATTTGGATTGCGAGATTTATCAATGGTAAGAAAGATTTTTAACTATCGTCTGAGTAGGGCACGCCGAATTATCGAGAATGTATTTGGTATAATGGCAGCTCGCTTTAGAATCCTTCATACAGAAATCCATTTGACATTGGACCGTACAGATTTAGTTGTAATGACTTGTGCGGTTTTACATAACTATTTACGAAGAAAGTGTTCAGAGTCTTACACTCCTGCAGATTCTCTGGATCAAGAAGATTGGACCCAATCACAAGTAAACGCCGGTTTGAGAGCTGATTCGGGAATTCTAGGCGGACTACAGCACGGACCGAATCGAAATAATACACAAGAAGCCAATGAAGTTAGAGAGTTGTATGTGAGGTATTTTAATGGCGAAGGACAAGTACCATGGCAAAACAACATGATTCACTAGGTGCAACTACTCTGTAGTGTAACAAGAAAAATGTATTATAGAACGAAAGTAAATAATAAAGATAAGTAAACTTGTTTTTTGATTAAGAGTTGTATTTGTACTTACATCTACTACTGAACTGTCTTGTATATTATCCATCCCATCCTGTCGCGGTGTCTCTTGATCAGTCAAAAACATCAACATATCAAAGTACCATAGATTTGGCTTATACACATCTTCTTCGTCCATACCAGAGTGCCAGTTTCTAGTTTTCTTCAACTCTTTTCGAAAACACGTGCGCAATGAATTTATTCTTTTTATTACTGCATCTCTATTGGCTGTTGGATCTACTTCTTTTAACTTTTCTATTAATACTTCATACGCCGCATTTTTTTGGTGTTTGTCCGAATACTGCTTAGATTTTACCTTCCAGAGGCACGGATTGTCTTTATACACGCTAATAAACTCTGTGAGGAACTCTCTCGACAATAGCCGCAGGTCTGCCATTTTTTAAATCAATTTAGTTTGATCACTAAATAATAAAACGAATGTTGCCGGTCGTAAAATAGTAGGAAGACTGAATATTAAGTTGCAAGAATCGCCCGACATTACAGCTTATCGTAAGATAAGTTTGTACACGCAGCAAAAATATCGAGCAGGTTTGATTTCATTCAAGCCCAACAATTGTCTGTGCAGACTTCATAAGTCTGCAGACTTATCAGCACTAACGCAACGATAAATCTTACAACTTAAGTCTGCGCAAGCAAGTTGATATGCATGTAGGAGCGTCTATCCCGGCCTTAAGACTGCAGCATTCTTATCAAGAATGATGTCATTTAACAAGGTTACTTTAAATTCAGCTACAGATGTGTCATTTATCGCGGTAGCCGATAAGAAACATAAGTTTCCGTAGTCGAGGTCGTTAGCATGGAATGCTATTTTTAAACGCGGTGATTTATAATGTAGTTAGTTATTAGTGAATTTGAAAAATCAATGACGGCCAAGGTAGTTTTCAGAAATTGCACACCTAAAATTAATGGTTCTGGTAGGTTTTCAACGGTTCTAGGTAAATTGCTCGAATGCAGTTGCTCGAAAACGAATTGCTCGAAATCAGTTGCTCGAAAGTCAATTGCTCGAATGTGACTTTGCTCGAAATGCAAGTTTCTCGAACAGCAATTTCTCGATTATCTGTTTCTCGAAAAAATAAAGTTGTGAAATAGCCTTAACTCGAATCAGTTAATATCAAATATAAAAAAAAACACAAATTACAAATTATAACCTTTATTAATAAAAAATAGGTATAAGTATGTGAGTAAGTTAAAAATTATAAAAACCAAATATTATATGTTTTTATTATGATATGTTATGTGCTATTCCACGGACATAATCATATATATTTCTGTCATGTCCATAATTATTCACTGATCTTAAAAGTCTCTGTGCACTATCACGATATATTCTTCGACTTATGGTGTGTTGTTGACCGCTGACATATTGTTCTATCCGTTATTCGTTCAAACTCTGCTCCCTCTTTCATGCCGAAATAAATTTCCAGATGTTAAGACTACATAAATTCGAGCAAAACATTTTCGAGAAATTGCGGTTCGAGGAACTTTTATTTCGAGAAAAGTTACATTCGAGCAATTTGATTTTCGAGCAATTGATTTCGAGCAATTGCATTCGAGGAATTTGCCAGAGACGGGTTTTCAACAACTAAAGCTTTTAAATCAATAACTGCATTATCTAAAGAAATAGACAGACTTGGGAAGATACTTGTATAAAAGTATCTGAAGATAAGATAAGAAGATACATTGATCAAAAAAGTATCTTTTTTAAGATAAGATACCGATTTTTAAAAAGTATTTAGATAAGATACAAGATACTTATTAAAAGTATCTAAAATACTTTTTTTATATATTAAAATAATACAGTTACTGTAAAAACTAAAAATTTTATTTTTTCTATAGCACATGTTAAAGTGTGCTTTTATCAACTCAAAACAAAAGGTCAAGTTTTACTTTAACAGCAAGGGTAGATAAAGTAGCACTTTAACATCAAGGATAGATAAAGTAATTTAATTTCCTAACTTTTGTTTAAATTAAATATGACAGCTTCGTATTATCGTAGCAACCCAATCTAGCTACTGACATTTTGAAATGTGATTGACTGTCATTATTTTCTTTGAAATTGTTAAAGTTCTTGCTATATAAAAAAATATTGTATTATACACGACGATAAAGTTATTTCTATCCACTCTTGAATCATTAACGTCTCGACTTCGTCTCGACGTTAAACGATTCACTCGTGGATAAAATTTAACTTTATCGTCTTGTATAATAAATTACTATTATCAGGCCATACGCCATAAATGCAGTTACAAAAAAAACAGTTTATATAATAAATTTATTTATATTTCTGAACCTTTTAATAAAATAAAATTTTCCAGGTGGGCATCTGACAATCGTGCTCTTTTTTTACTTAGCACAAGGCCAGCGCAACTGAATAATCGTTCGACAGCTCTGCCGTCCTAAGAAAGAAAGCCTTAAGTACGTAAAACATTATTTGAAGCTAGGGGCCAATTAAGATTTTCATTGATGGCAAGCAATAGACTAAAAGTAAAACTAACGACTATATGGTATAAATACTTACTTATTATTGTAGAATTTAATAGCTATTTCGGAAAAAAAATGGCGGTTAAGGTTTTTTAGCTTTTGGGAAGCGAAGTATAAATGACGCTGTTTTAAAGAAGACTGCCTCATAATATTTTCAAAAACAATTTATTCTCCAAAAAACATTAAAATAAAAGTAGGTTGATTCTTAAAGACAAACTTATAATCATAAACTTAATATTGAACATTTATTCAACACTTGTAATTAAGTCTGTAACATCTTTATTAACAGGCAATGAATTCCAAAAAGCATGTCGGGATGCCGGCATGAGTTTAACCAGATCAGATAGAATGTTGTCTTTTTTTTTGTTGAGGTATACCCCGGTACATTGTAGAAGCCTCTCGTGTTTCAATTTTTTTTGTTTTTAACATTTTAGCCTTTAAAAAATTAAGAGGTTTTAACTCTTCACTGAAGGCATTTTTATAAAACAGTTGGAAATCACCCCTCTTTGCTACAACGTGTACTATATTTGCCATGTATTTTTTTTTTAATTTTATTTATTTAGTTATTCCCAACATTTTAAAATACATAATTTTTAGAAATTAATTTAAAGCCACAGAAGCTAAGCTTGAGTGTGGCAGAAGAACTTAAATTATTATGCTTCGTCCACATCTACGACGCTCCTACATAGAGATGGCAAAAAAAATTAACTATATTAAACAATATTTGACTTGGTCAATATCCATACAAGAGCATCGCAAATGCAGCAGGCAAAAACTAAATATACTATGGGAGCCAAAAGATAAGATATACATGTATAGTAATAAACAACAATAATTAATCAATATTACTAGCTGTAGACTTCGGACAGGTAAGTATAAAAATCCATCGGCTTACTCAGAACCCATTTTTTAATTTTGATTTTAAAGGAAGTAAGACTTCTACTAAGTTTTATTTCAGTAGGAATAATGTTAAACAATTTAATACTTAAATAACTGGAATTTTTTTGAGAGGCAGATTTAGTCTTTTTGGGAATAACTACAGTTGAAGCAGCCTTGCCTCTCGTTAAATAATTATGAGGAAATTTATCAAAGGTCAGCTGCAGTTTAAAAGAAAAGGTAGCCAGCGTAGTTATGTAGAGCTGTCTAATAGAAAGGATATTTGCTTCTTGAAACAGTGAATCTGAAGGATAACGATTTGGTTTTGAGAACATAACTTTCAATATTAATTTTTGTAAGACCTCTAAAGAAATTAAGTGACAGTTTGCAGCACCACCCCAACCAATTATGCCATACATAAAAACAGACTGCACTAAGGCAAAATAGATACTTTTAATTGTAATAGTTTTCATTATATTGCGAAGTAATTTAAATTTATATATAGTTTTTCTAACTTTAGTAACAATTTCTTGGATATGTTTCGTCCATTTCAATTGTGAGTCGATATAAATTCCTAGGTATTTAATATAGGGAACAGAAAAAATTGAATTATTACAACAACAGTTGACTTTATTCGTTTTTAAACATTTTACTGAATGTACACAAATAGATTCAAAGGGTATGGGTGTTAATTGCCTTAAGGAAAAATATATAAATTTAGTTTTTGTTAAGTTTAAGGATAAGAAATCAATACTTAATTTCTGCATTATCAAAGCCATGCTTTCTTCAACCTTCCTCACTAGATCAGTACAGTTCGATGCCTCAAACAAAACAGCAGTATCGTCAGCAAATGAGAAGAGCTTTCCATCAATTTCCATCTTAGCAAGATCATTTATGTAGACAAAGAATAAAAGTGGACCCAAAACAGTACCTTGAGGAACACCTATTTTTACTTCCATTTCGTCGCTCATATCACAACCAACACGAACAGCTTGCATTCTGTTAGTTAGATACGATTTGATTAAATCATTTGCTCTTCCTCTAATTCCGATGCTGTCCAGTTTGCGACAGAGAACTTCATGGTTAACAGTATCAAAGGCTTTTGCGAGATCCAGAAAAACTGCCAATGTTTTTTTGTTTTTATCTAGACTGTCATGTAAACATTTTGTTACTTCAAATAAGACATCATTGGTACCAACATTATTACGAAACCCAAATTGATTGTCAGCCAAAACATTAAATTTCTCAAAAAACGACATGAACCTAATCTTAATACATTTTTCAATTATTTTACTGATGCTACATGTTAACGATATAGGTCTGTAGTTACTTACTAATTTTTTATTTCCCGATTTAAATACAGGTATGATGATACTTTTCTTAAAAATAGCAGGAAACTTACCATTCAGAAAACATAAATTTACGATATGAACTAGAGGCTTCAAAATATGCGGAGCTATTTTCTTTAGACACATATTGGATATACCATCAATACCGGGTAAACTGTTGATTTTTGACAAGTTAATGCAATTTTGTATTTCAGCCTCGGTAACAGGATGTAAGTAAACGGTATTCTGATTATATGAGTCCTGAAACTTGTGATTAATGTCAGCTGAAATGTTATCGGCCATGCCAATTCCAACACTCTGAAAATACTTGTTAAAGTGAATCGCTTTATCTTTGTTATCTGATATTTCAATATTATCTTCGTTTACAATGCATTCTATTTCTTTATCGGTCTTTATATTGCAAGAGTTAGTAGCCTCTCTAACAACTTGCCATGTTTTTCTAAGGTTTCCTTGAGCAGAGTCTAATTTATGTTTAAAATAATTATTTTTTGTTATTCTTATTAAATTTGTTAAATAATTGCGATAATTTTTGTATTGTCTAACAAATTCCTGATTATCTGAATTTTTTAAGGCTTGCTTGCTTAACTTATCTCTCATTCTTATTGACTGTAAGATTCCTTTTGTCATCCAGGGTTTAATCTTTCTTTGTTTAGAAGAGATCTTAATAGTTTTTTGAGCACTTGATATATAACTTTTAAGTTTATTAACAAAAAGTGACGCTGCCAAGTCGGTATCATTTAAATTTAATACATCATTCCAGGATTCATGATCTAAATTCTGTAACAACTCGATGTAATCTATTGAACTATTAAAGTTATTGATCAATTCATTATTTGTAGAAGAACGACTAACAGCATTCTTTGGTAGAATTAATAAAGCTATAGGATAATGATCTGTTATTGACGATTCAATAACTATCGGTACAGCATCATCAACATATCTTTTATCAAGTTTAACAAAAAAATGATCAATGCAAGAAGAAGAGGAGGCCGTAACTCTTGTAGGCTTAGATAGAAAAGTAAGATAGCCTAATTCACTCAACAAATTTAAATATTCATTACCAACGTAATCACAATTCAGAATGTCAACATTAATATCGCCTGCAAAAATCTCCACTTGTTGGGAACTATTATTTTGAAGTGTAGTTCTCAGATCTCGCAAAAACCCAACACTATCACTAGACGGTGGTCGATAAACAGCAGTGAGGCCGTAAGTTACATTATTATGTGAAAACATTAATCGAAGAAAACTTAATCCACAATCAGCATTAATCACCTGGGAGTTATGCTGCAAACTGTTTTTGATATAAATAACAATTCCATCATTCTGATTAAAAGAGCCGTAGTTGTAATAGATGTTATAATTTTCTATTTTGTATTTATCTATTTCATTGTGTATCTTCCATGTTTCACTGAGTAAAATAACGTCAAAACGAGTATGGAGGGATTCAAGTAATACAACAAATTCATCAAAATTCTTATTAAGGCTTCGGATATTCAAGTGTAAAAGCGAAATAGGATTAATATACTTACCCCGAACATTTCCGAAATCATCAATATTACATATTAAAGTTTCCTTATCACGAAAAAATGTATCAAGATCAATATTATTATTCACTTTGATTATTACCTAATCAGCAAGAAAAATATGTATATTATGTTAAAACGAACAAGACTTCAATTAAACTTAAAAAGAAAATTAAATTTTAAAAAATTTGGCGTTAAGGATGTTGCTGACGACAAATTCACAGCACAGCAGGCGTCGCACATTTTATTTTACGGTATCCTCGGTATCAGCCAGTGCAAGGAGGTCACGATCACTTACAACTTTATGAACGATATTATTTGCACATTTGACATCGACAATACCGTTGGTTGACCACACATTTCTAAATCCGTATTTATTTATCGCTGCCTTCATAATTCGATTCCTGGTAAAAGTGAGATCTTCCTTAATTACAAAATTTGTGCCTTTAAGCTTATATTTATTACGAAAGATTTCATTTCGGAGGTTACGCCTTACAAATTTTGCAATAATAGGCCTTGATTTACCATCTGCAGGTTTAGTAATGCGATGACTGATATCGATATCTTGAATAGTCATATCAATACCTAGTTTTTTTTTACAAAAATCAACAATTACTTTATCCGTGTTTTCGGTTGCTTCTTCTTTTACCCCAAAAAATCGTAAATTGTTACGCCTTGAGTACTGCTCTAACGAGTCGATTTTTTTATTTGCGCTTTCAAGTTGGTCTTCCAAGCTACATATTCTAGCAGTATAAGCAGATACAAGAGTTTCAACTTTTGCTGAAACTTGATCTGATAGTTTTGCAGCAATCTTCACAAGAAGTGCATCAGATTGTAACACCTTTTCCACAACTTTTAACACCAAATCATCATCAGGCGAATTGCCAGCTTTGGATCTTAAATTTCTATCTTCGCCAGCCATTTTAAGTGCGGACACAGCAGAAAAGATATAAAAAACGGATTTTTCAACACACACGCCCACCGAACTGCGAAAAACACGTCTACTCACGTATAAGGCTCATAGACGAATGACGTATGGCCTTGGTATCGTATTTTTAAGTTTATACGAAGACGAATAGTCTTGCCAATTATAGAAATCTGTTGGGCACATGGGTTTGACAGATACTTTTCCAGAATTAGCCGCCTGTACACAGTTAACAAAATCATTAAAATCATACACCTTTCCAGCACGTTTGTAGAATTAGTTAAAAAGGCTCAAAATAGTTATTACAATTTCGTTAGTGGAAATTTCATTAGAATTAACCATATACACAAGACATGAATTAGGTGCCCAAGTCTTATTCTGAGAAGAACAGTTGTCCAACCAAAGAGTAATTTTTGCGGCATCACGATTTGAAAGAAAAAAGTGATAAAAGGCACTGATTATATCTTCCTGTTTGCGGCCAGTGACCGCCTCGTGCCACACTACTGCTAAAGGTTTTAAATTATGATTAGTTCCAACTGGTACAAACGACTCATTGAAAGCGATGATTCTAGGAGTAAATACAACCGTTTTAAATGTATCCATTCTCGGAAGCATAATTACTTTTTCCAAATCAGCAGAAAAGACAACATCTCTTTCACCCCTAGTTTTACAGTCTCGATCTTCTCTGTATTTTTTCCTAGCTTCACTTGCTTTCTTAATATGACTTTCCCAATTATTACAATCGTGGCAGTCAGCCACCAAATTTTCTTTATTTTGATTAGGATTGTGCTTACTGAAAAATTCACAGGATTCGCACTCCTCGTGCCCGAGTTTAGTGAACGAAATATTCATTGCAGCTACAATGCTTCAGTATAAATCGTATGAGCACTTAAATTGGGGATGTTTTGCTGTAAAGTCCTTATGCATTGAAGCAATTGTTATATCGCTTGGCAAATAACGTTTATTCGGGGCATGCTCTCTCCTGTAATGAGAAACACAGGGATGAAAACTCTCGATATGTGTACGAATTATTTCTCTATCGGTTTTTGGTTTTTCATGCCTGCCCCTGCCATCAGGTTTTGGAGAATCATTGCTCTGGGTAAGCACGTCGTGGACTACCGTGTTATTATTTTGTTGGAAAAACCTAATGTGGTTAAAAAGAAGGTTTTGCAAACCTGAACCCTGGAAGTTCCATTTTTTAAATAGTACACAAATGTATTTTGCCTTGTAGGGTCCTCAGCAGCTGCCCCTCTGCGACGTATAACTGATTTTGTTAGAGTGTTGTTTTGTATAAACACCCTTCTTGCTGTGTAATTTAAATTCCAGAACCCTTTGTTAATAACAATTCGTTCTCCTTCAGTAAAAATATTTGTACGTTTTCTTCTGCATTTTTCATTGCAAGGTGGATGCACATTGTGAACCAATGCCTGCTTCTCTATCCTTTGTTGCTTCCTGGCGCTTAAAGAAGTTTTGTACCTTCTTCGCTTGCGTTTCATTCCCTTTTTTGTTAAACCTTGTTCATCTTCAGGGTCTTCATCAATGTCGCTATTTACTTCATCTAAACTCTTGGTCAAATTTTCGCCATTTATTGGTAGTGCTTGTATCTCTGTGTCTGTTCTATCTTCATTAGGGTGGAGCGAAACATGGGCAAATTTTTTTTTAGAAATTGATGAACCCTGTATCGGCATACTGTAGTGCATATTTACCTTGCAAAAGCTGAAGTTTCTAGGACAATATTTTCCGGTGCCCCTAGACACTCAAAGTTTCAGATATTAACGTAATCTCATAAATTTCTAAAGTTGCAGCTCTTCGCTTGTTTTTTGGTAAAACAACCCAGAGCTCACCACGAGGAGGTGGCTGCAAGTCGAGCTCCACCCGCCCACCCACTTCCTTAAGTTAAAAATTCATAGGTCGACCTTGAAATAGTCGCTCTTACTCTCAAATGTAGGTAATATTTGACGCCCAGAAATACGATTTCTAATTAAACCATCTCGTGCATCGGAACCACAAGCTGCTAACGACGCTTCCGTTACAAGTTTTACGCAACGTTCGACAGCTTGGGTGTGACATGGTAGTTTGAAAATATTGATTTCCTCGGGGATTTCAGCAATCATTTCCCTCAGATCTTCTGTAGAAAATTTTCGTGTAATTGGAGGCTCTGTTACAGCTACTGCTTGCCAATGTATTAGTTCGACGTATCTGTAGCTTCGAAATTAATTTTGGGTACTTTGAATTTTCTTACATTGGCTTGAGGATGGTTTGTTCTACATTTTAAAATACGTCGCCAGCCTAGTTCCCTAATATGCAAACGTTCGTCTCCAAGCATACATAAAAGGATGTTTTCTGGGTGTGCGAAAAAGCCGTTGACCTGAATAATTTTGTCAACGATCTGCCTTAAATTTGGGGGTAGGTATCGAGATCTCTGAATTAAATTAAATAAATGCAGCGAACCGTACTTCATATCTGGTTTTAGCTTAATAGAAAACCAGGTTGTTACATACACTTTTAATATATAGGTTTTTAAAATTTTCAATTCTTCAGATGGATTTATAGTTCCAACATATAAGCGCAGAATCCTGTTGGCAGTTGTCAGCCATCTTGAATGTGCCAACTTTCCAGGTTGCTTCTGAGCCAAACTTTCTGAAATAACGCCATTTGATATTGCAACACTTATCTCTAAAAGATATTTCTGGTCAGTGCTTAAAATCTTAGGATCTACTTCTGGAACTATTACGTTAATCTTTTTAAATGAAACAATTGGTAGTTCTTCGCAAGATTGCAACTGCTTGCCAATTACTCCATTATATCCAGTTGGCCCAGTTGTTTCTCCATCCAAGTTTTTAATTAGGTGGCGAAGCGGTAATTCATTACCGTGCAGCAAGCAAATTATCCACTGTAAGGATTTTCCGGTTTCCACTTCTAGATTACGAATAATGCCGTTGTGAATTCCCGTATTGACAGCTGTTCCATCACATCCTATTGCGACTAGGTCAGAAAAGTCCATTTGTTTTTGGAGAAATTGAAGCATATTTGTTGTAATGTTTGTAGCTGTACCTGAGGAAACTTCAAAATGGCGAAAATATTTTGAACCTGGTTCTGAAATGAGTGCAATGTGCTCTTCGACAATTGTTTTTCGATGGAAAGTGTCTCCTTCTTTTGTTTGAACTAGAGTCTTATCCTTTCTGCCGTCGAAATATATGGCATAAAAAGGGTTATTATCAACATTGTGTTGTTCCTTTATTGTTTTTCGTGCTCGCTTACGTTCTCGTGTAATTTTGCTTCGATCGATTATTTTACTTTTTTCTTCTTTTGAAATTAGTCCAACATCTTTTAGGACGGCGTTTGCTATTATCGCAGCTGACCTGTCTGAAACCCCCGTACGATCACAGGCTTGGGCTAAACTCGGTAGAGTTAATCTCATCTGCGAAGTGCCTGGAATTGCCTGACAGGTTCTGACATTATCAACTTTATTAACAAAATCTGGGTCATCTTTGGTTTTATTTAGATCGTCTAGGTTGTGAAAAAATGTATTTGGTCCAGAAATCGCAGTTTTTGTTATGATAATACCAGACTTCGTTACTGTTTCGTTTCGCTTTCTTTCTAGAGAACGTTCAATTTTTGTTGTTGTAATAACATCAACCGAACCAATAACCATTTTTCTGCCGGTTCTTTGATCTGTTAAAAACTCTCTTTCCCTGGAGGGTACTTTTGTTTTGCACTTGCATAACAAAAAATCAACACATTTACAAGTTGAAATGTCAAAAAGCCAACCTTCCGCAGCTTGTCTAAACTCGGCTATTTTGGTTAAGAGCACTTCACTATTCCTTGACTTTATAGGTTTTTTTATCTTTCGGACTTTCTCATGATAGTTTCTAATTAAATGTATAATTCGTTGATCCGAAATGATTGGTATGGAGGATTTCGCCCATATTACTTTAATTTCAGCAAGTAAAATTGTTGAAATATGTGTCAATGTAGGCTCTGCTTTATTTTGCGAAGCATCCAATAAGGACTGTCGTATAAATAGATAGTTTTTCATAACGTCCGCGTATGTCGGTAGCACATTGTCTTTAAATTTGGATGGAGCTCCAAACACAGGACACTTAACGTCTTTTCTCGTTTTTGGCATGTTATTACCACTTACACAACTTATAAAATATTATTTTTGATATTGTCAAATATGGTTCTAAACGACTGATAGTAATCAAACTAACAAAACACATACGTACAAGCTAAAACCTGCCGTAGAACTGACCAAATGATTCCCAGACGAGCCTTTCATGAGTGCGTATGAGAGCGCCGACTTTAAAGTGGTGGGGGCACCGGTAAACAACAAGCGATCGCGTTCAAAATTTAAAGGGGTTATTAACCCGTTACTACGCCACTTTTCCGCATACAGGAGCTTAAGATTTTAAAAGTTGATATTTTCGCTCCACCCTAATCTTCATGTATCTGCTCCAGTTCCTCTTCAATGTCGAATCTATCTGGTTGTCTTTCTGTGTCTATATTATCATCACTTATTGTTTCCTCTACAATGTCTCCTGCATGTAGTTGTGCAATTGTCTCTAGATCTTCAACAGTTAGTGCTTCCAAAACATGATCATTAAGTGGTAACAACGCAGCACCTTCATCATATAATAGCGGTCGTAACACCGTCTCTTCATCAGCTATCATATTCCTCATATTATTCTCATCCACTATAAGTATAGGTGTGTTTTCGATGTCAATTAAATTTTGGAAATTATGGCCACCGCTCTCGATATTACTATAATTAACGTTACACTCTTCTAAAGTGGCTTTTGTAGTTTCAAACTTATCCTCAATTTGCTTAACAGGAATAACATTTTGGTTATGTTGTCGACGTGCAAGCTCTAAAATTTTTTGTGTTCTGTTCATTAAGAGCCTAAAATAACCGATATTATTGTAAACTGCGCGCTGGAAATTGAACTAATCAATTACTTACTCTATTAATAATTGTTGTTGCAATGTTTGGCACTAAATTCACACATTAAATACAAAATTATAAATAAACATAACCCTACAACTTACACGTTCGACCAAATATTAATACACTACAACGTGAGTGAATAATAAGCTAAAAGACCTTATATCCATTTAATTTTGTACATAAGGCTTTTTAGCTTCTTATTTGTTACTTAAGGTATTTTTGCCTGTGAAAATGATGACGCGGTGGAGACACACTTATTTTGTTCCTTGAGTTTTAGGCGTTTAAAATGGGTTTTAAGGTATTTTAGCCTAGTAATATTAAACTTTGCTGAACTCTTAAGCGTTTGGAACATCTAACTCATTTTAGCAAAAAAATGGAGTTAAGGCCTTTTTCTTAGGACGGCAGAGCTGCACTTGATGGCACAATGGTATTGTATCTTACAAACAAACTTTTTATAGTGGGCAATCGATCTAAACACTCTAATCCTTGACCTCCCATGGTTAAAAATTGTTCCATTTCTGTTGATGTATTTTTTTTTGGTACAAAATCAAAAAACCCATTACTGTCCCCTTTTTCCAAATTATTTTCGGCAATGCTGTTGTCTTTATTGAAATCTGAAAATAAAAAACAAAATTAAAAGTAATTGTTATTTACCACAGAAACCAGGGTATATATAAAAAATTAAGGCATTCTCGAGTTAAAATTGAAACTAAGGGTATGTTACCAGCTAGTTTGCTTCTTAGTAAATCCAGCGCTTTATTTTCTTCTGTTTCGTTCTTGAACCAAAACAATTGAAATTGAGGTTGAAGTACTGCGGCTAAAATAAAATCTTTATCCTCCATAACGGCTGCAAATCTTATGTTTATTCCTTCAATTAATGATTTAATTAAAGGCTCACACACCTCCACTGTTTCGAGTAAGTTTTGTAAGCGTCTGCGAACTGTGTATATTGCAGGCAACAGATAACCCGCATATGAATTTTTTTCGCCCTACGGATTATAATGGTATTGATTTTTACTACAGTTTGTTAAACAAGCAAGTAACTGCATATTCAAATTAAATGTACGTAAACTAGTTACCTGTAGAGTATCAAAAGCACACGCAATTGGTTTCATTACAGGTGTATACTCTGAAATGAAATTCAGCTCGCCTTCTTTCAATCTTAACAAACCACAATGATCAAATACATCATGAAATTTTTCCACATCTTTCTTTGATAATTCATTGATACATTGTAGTGAATCGTATAAGGAGTTCCACCGGGTAGCATTGGGTATTGTTAGATACCTTCCCAGAGTATCTTTGATGAAATCGGCATTAATAGTGGACTGGTTTTGTTTATTCCATATTCCTAGAAAACAATAATAAATTGGTAAATACAGAATTCGATGCTAAATTGTTGGTTTTAATTTTAAGGATATAAAAAAATGCGTTTCAAATCAAATATTAACCTTGTAATTTTCCCAAGGTTGAACGCCAAAGTTTTTTGTACTTTAGGTCTGCCTCTGCCTTTTCTGCGTCTTTTGTCGAAATTAAATTTAAGACATGGGCACAGCAACGATGGTGAGGTGGCAGCAGCACAGTTGTTGTTTCATCAAACAAGGACGATAATCTATTTGTTCAAAATCATTATTTTCCTCTTCGTTTTCTTCGTCATTGGCAGGAGCATAAAATCTAAATGCCTTTACAAAATTAGATGCATTATCCGTGGTAGTTCGTACAACTTTATTTTGTATAGCAAATTCTTTATGGATTTCAGAAATCATTGTTGCCAGCACTTCGTATGTTACTGATCCTAAAAAACACATTGAAAATAGGTATATCCAATCAATTTGAATTTTATATTTAATTTTACCTTTAACTCTTCTACAAGCTAACGGAGCCATTTTTCGCAAGAATGTTTTGGGGTCAATCCAATGTACAGTCATACCCAAATAGTGTCTTCGAAAGCCTAAAATTGCAAAAATACAGCAAATGAGTAGGTACATAATACAGTACATAGTTCAAGGTCAACTTCAAATGGTTGATTTCGAAAAAAAATTCAAGTAGGTAATGAATAAAATTAATTCCCTATAAATCCAGATATAAAAACAAAATTGTTTTTAATCTTGAATTTAAATAATGAACTTTAGTTTTACAAATTGGGTCTGCCTTTAATCCTCCCATTTATTAACAAAGACAGTTTGCTTAACTATTCTAGCTCTATTAATAAATCTTACCTTTCCAGCAATCGCATGTCGTGGAAACATATTTTATCTCGCTTAACATCGAGATTAATTTTTTCTTAAATAACTCTGATTTTGCTTCTACTTTCGCCGTTAAAGTTTTTCTAGACATAACTTTAATTCCAGGTCGCAGTCCTTCCAATAATTTTTTAAATGCATCCGTTTCAACATATTTAATGGTATAAAATTTTGAACATGATAATTGATAATTAAATCATCTACTCCCGTTTGATTGACTAAAACAAAAAGAAAAGTTGGCAATAAAATACTCAAATGATTAATAACCACATGACATGGTGTACCTTTAAAATAAAGCTTCGGTTGCTTGGCCGTTGGAACAGGGCTGGCATAATCGGAATTCTCATCCCTGTTTGCACGTTTTCTGGTCGATAATTGCTCGATACGTTTAATCGGGTGAATTTGCTAAAAAAATGCATTCATCAATTAATAAATAAAAATGCAAAAAACAGCAGAGGCAGTGGGCTAATTCACATTTTAAAAAGTAAATTATTTAAGATTTCTAATAAGTAATACAAATAGTCAGTAAGTATCTTATTGTTGTGAAATTGTTAGCAGCAATGCTTTCCTCAAGAAAAATGTAAAATTTTTGTCAGTGCTGGGGGTTCTGCGATTAACTTTTTTATCGATTTAATAAGTGAAAACCAATAAAATCTTACTGGGTGAATCAGCTTAATAGGTGGATATGTGCATCAGACAGCAATCAAATAATAAAATAATATATTACGTTAGTTATGAAATTTCATTTTCAAAAAAGTGCTTTCAAAAAAAATCTAAGTGGGCCTTACGTGTTTCAACATAATACGTTGGTCGTTGGCACTAAATTTAAATAAGAAAATTATAATTCCTTACCTTCAAGTGCTTTCTTAAATTCGACGATGATGAAGCATTGGTGGAAATATATTTTTCTTTCACACATACTCTACACTTCACTTTAAAAACAGCATCTTTTACAAAATCTTCTTCCGAAATAAAGAAAAACTCTTTTAAATTATCCCATGGTAAATGGTTGTTCCCAGCCATGTTTGTTGCAGCAGCAAGACGCACTTATTATAAACACATAACAAACTACTTTCAACCACACAATCGCACTAATGCTGTTAATGCAATGAACAAAACTGCGCGTTTAGTTGTAAACAATAAACATTGATATAACTGTTGCTATTCTAAGAAGTTCTTGCTCAGCATAATGACTATGAGAGGATTAAAGCATAAGCAAAATGACTAATGGGAAAATAGTTCTCTAAAATCTAAATACCCAAAATTTTCCAACTACAATGTCATAAAAGACCCTTGCTTAGTATAATGAGGGGATTAAAGCTTAAGCAAAATGAGTCAATACACAAAATTTTAAAACTTTCTAAAGTAGAAAGTTTCAGAAAGTTTTAATTTGGCTTGCTAGAAAAATACTGAAAGTATCTTAAAAAGTATCTTTTGAAATAAGATAAGATACCTAAAAAAAGTATCTAAGATAAGATACCGATACTATGTATAAAAAAGTATCTTATATAATGCAAGATACCGTTCTACGACAGATGCTATACTGTCACTCATAGAAAACGTAAACCACGCTTTTGAAAATAAAATCTGCATGAATAGCTTCTTGCTTGATTTATCTCGTGCTTTCGACATGGTATGTCACGAAATACTAATTAACAAGTGCGAGTATTATGGCATTAGAGGTAAAGCTCTTACCATATTGCGTTCCTATCTAGAAAATCGAATGCAAGTAGTATGCCTTAACAATGAACTGAGCATGGAAACTACCGTTGCCCATGGAGTACCCCAAGGTTCTATCCTTGGGCCACTCTTATTTTTGTTATACGTAAATGACTTGCCAGATGCCGCCGGTACTGCCTCCGTAATAATGTTTGCAGATGACACCACCCTCTCAGTTACTGGAAGTGATAGTAGTGAAGTGGTTCAATCTCAAGATGAAGTGATGAACAAATCAAAGATGTGGTTTAGTGCAAATAAACTAATTTTAAACGAAACGAAAACTGAACATATGGAATTCTCACTTAATATGACTGATTCTGAATGCTCTCATGTTAAATTTTTAGGCGTTAAAATAGACAACAATCTATCTTGGCAAGGTCATCTTAATTATTTACGCGCTAAACTTTCAAATAGTATCTTTGCTATACGTAGAATTAACATTGTAGCATCTAAGGAAGTAGCTGTACAAGTATATTACGCTATGTTTCATTCGGCACTGTCGTATGGACTTCTTGATTGGAGTACTTCGAGTATAACCTATCTAAATGAAATATTCGTGTTGCAAAAAATGGCTGTTCGTAGTATTATGGGTAAGAAAAGGACTAAACATGCTAAACCTCTATTTATTACGCTGGGTATTCTTTCTTTGTTTTCTTTAATTGCATATCAAAACCTTTGTTATGTGAAGGAAAATTTAAAAAAATTCCGTACCCACACTGGAAATGATGATTACGAAACTAGATATAGATCTGACTTAATATTACCTCAACATAGATTAAAACAGTCGAGCAAAATGGTGGTAGGAATTCAAATGTATAATGCCTCATTCCGTGCGCATATTGAACATAAACCAGTTTAAAAAACATATTAAAAATGTATTAAAGTGCAATTGTTTATATTCACTAGACGAATTTTTTACAATAAGTTGGCGTTAATAATTTTATTGTACAATTTAAATGTGTTGTTATTTATATTATTGTATTTGTATGACGATTTCACAAATTTATATATTTAATGGATAATAAATTATTATTATTATATTATTATTATTAAGATACCGTAAAAAGTATATCGATACTTTAAGATAAGATACTACCCAAGTCTGGAAATAGAAATATTCGCTTCTCCTAACACAGAAACTTTATGGTTGCCTGCTGTGGTTAATTTAATTTGCACTTTGGTTAAAGGAAGACTTTTTACAAAGTCTGCATGCACTATATTATAAAAGTTACCTGTGTCCCTTATAATTGAAACGTTTGTAAGGAATATTTTGCCAATAATCGATACAATTTTGCTAGAAGTTGTAGTAATATTGAAAGAAGGTGAAATTTGTTCAGCGACACTCACGATTTCCTCTAAGGGCGGTTGATCGTAGATCGAGAAAAAGTTACCCTGCGTATAGGAAATTGATTTCGTCCTCTAGAATTAGATTGTCGGGAAAATGAAGTAGTATGGTGATTATTACCGCGGCAATCCACCGAATAGTGCCCTGGACGATTACACGTGAAACAACGCGGTCGCCCGTCAGATTCTGCATATCTGCCAAACGAAAAACTGCATCGCGGAAGGAAGCTTCCGTTAAAGTATTGTCTGATGGACAAAGAATATGAAACGTGGTCCTATAAATTGGTTGTAGCCCCTGTTCGAAATATTAATATTTTCGGAGTCATTTGATCGGTAATTTCAAGTAACCCGTAATAGTAATGTAATAAATTTTCATTCGGCTGTTGCTTATTATGAAATAGGCGTTTTTTCGCTGCGCGGAGTGTGGAATGACCTCCAAACTGATAATTAAAGTCGTCGGTAATAGACTTCCTAGTTTTAAATGCATTTGATGGATCATGTTTGTAAGAATTATACCAAGTGTTAGCGGTTCCGTTTAGAAAGTTTCCGAAATTTCGAATTTTATCTGTATCACCGCAATTATTACAGATGGCACAACGTTCGAAATCTTGCAGAAAGGTTTTACAATTTGATACACCTGGGACAAAAGACTGAGGACTGACAAATTTAGGATAAATCGCGGTGGTTGCAACATTTGGAGTATCCCGGAGGGTTGTTTCTTGAACATTATTAGTTTCGTCAGGCATATTGTCGGGTAAAGGAAAAGTATTAATAGGGATTTTGACAGCGGTTTCTTCAGGATTTTGAGGCAAAATTTCGTCAGTAGTTTCAAAATTGATAGCAGGATTAATAGAAGCACGATTTACTGCAGCTAAAAGTGGGTTAGACAAAATAACTTCAATGTTATGTTCGTTCACTGGTTGCGTTTTGAAAATTGATTAATTGTGAAATATCTGAGGAAGGAATATTATAAATTGTTTCGTTATCTTCGAATGTACTTAAGTCGGTATTAGAAGGGCTAGGTGATCTGGACGAATGAGGTTGTTAAGGTATTCTTTGGTTGGAAAATAGTGGAATCTAAGGGTGGTTTAAGAAGAGCGTTTCTGGTAGGGTATCGATGTTTAGGGGTACTAGCAGCGGTTTTGTTTTCTGGAGAAGGCATTACAAGCAAAAGTATTTATAATTGTTGTATGTAGTTTTATAACAATAGTTTGAAGTAAAAAAATTGAAAAAATGAAAATTATTAAAATATGCTAAGCAATTACTAGGCCCAAAAATAGTACGGCAGCCTCCACCATTTGCTACGAGTCGGGGGATTCGTGCTCATCTTTGAAAGAGCAAGAGGCAGTCGTAGCTAGGTTTAGGATCAATTAAATCATACCAACAATTACAAATAAAAGCAGCTTATTAAAGTTGTAACTTACATAGTTCTAGCCATTATTTACACGGGCCAGTTACGAAGAACTTATGCTTAGCGGAATCGGCAGACGGACATCAATACTACTAATGATGCTGATAACTGATAACTACATAATAATACGCTACCCCGAGCTTGCACCTTTTATATCCCCTGAAGATGGGTATGTGGTTTAGACAACGTAAGCCAGTGAATAACAGAAAAACACACCATACTTCCTGTGACATTGGCTCATTCAGGAAAATATTTAGGGAACAAGCTCGTGGTTAGGCCTTATCAACACGTAGCTCTTCGGAAAAAACATATTTATGCATAATGCTTATTTCTTAGAAATCCTCGATGTATCAGATTTGCGCTTTCGTGACAGTATCAATAAAATACAAAACTTGCTTCGTATAATATACCATATTTGGGAAAAGTTTTGAACATGGTGGTGTATTTTTTACTTACGTTAAATAAGCGCATACCAATTGAATCGCTCCATGCAGAAAGGTCTAGAATGGAATCCATAGTCACTACTAATTTAACACACCTCGCTACAACACGTCTCGCTCTTGAGGGTGTGGCAGTGGTTAAGAATGGTGGCTAATGGCCGTGTTTTCCCCCTCCTAGCTCAGCAGATGTGGGCGTGGCGACCAAGGGGTAAAGGGCTGGGGAAACAAAATACACCACACAGGTTTACGTGCCGAGTTTCTCTTTAATACTCAGAACAACATATAAAGAGACAAAGAAAATATTTATTTACAAACAAAACAGAAAAATGACTAAGTCTAACTTAAGCGCTACGGCTCATGTCCGGCATGGCGGCTATAGTCTTTGCGTGGTGCACGTCGCGTTGCCAATGGCGTTGTCTAGAGTCGCGAGACCGAAACACCACACTGTCCGTTCACGGGGCACTTTCCACTACCGCGGTCGCGCGTTCTCTTCTCTCTGGGGGCGGCGTCGTCGCGGAAAGCGCCTGGCTCCCGGGATGCGGCGGGGCGCGGGCACGACTGGCAGCGGAGGCGTAGGCGGGCGTTCCTCCGGGGGTCCCTTCCCTTCGGAACAGGACGTTTGGGCGCCGGCGGTTAGGCGCCGGCGATTGGGCGACGGCGTTTCGGCGCCAGGCGTTTGGGCGCCAGGCGTTTGACCGCCAGGCGTTTGGGCGCCAGGCGTTTCGGCGCTAGCAAAATGTTTAATAGACTGAAAGTGATATGGGATTCTTATTTTATCGGGCCACACTTTTTGAGCCCGATACGGGTCAGTGCAAAATTGGATGTATGTATTACAGTCCAGTAGCAGAGTACAAGAGAGGAGCCTTGCCCTACAGAAGGGGTAGTTTCAATTTTTATATATGTTTACCAGTTCGAGATCTTAATAAAAATACCAAGTTTTCCAACATTTCGAGTTGCCGATCGTGCCGCAATCTTGAAAAAAATGGCGCTCTAAACCAGTTTAATCTAGGAATAAAGATCCGGGGAAAGAAATCCGGCGGAAAAAAGCCGATAGTACTTATTGTATTTAATACCTAAATACTTCAAGCAATTGAATTCTTCGTTTGTGTGCATGTGCCGACAAACCCTGAAAGATTACTAAAATTTGCTAGAAATTTGTGTGAGAATTTTCAACAAGGATCATATTCACCTTACCGTTCCACATTAGTACTTTAGTAACTTCAATAATCTTAAATTCGTGGCAATTTTATATTTTTTAGTAGATGTAAAGTCAAACTTGTTGCTCTGCAGTTCCATACAGTTCAGCATAAAAATAATTTGTATTGTAATTTTATAGAACCTATAAAGATAAGGAATGTTTAATTTTTCTCTGTTCGCACGATTTGGAAATGTTTAACCCTCAAATTACACTCTTGAACTTCAATTTTTTAAATGTATTTTGAAACAACTAATACAAAAGAAGCTGCTTTTATTCTGCAGATAGGTATTTGGTTAACAGTTCAATTATTGTATTGGTTGTTGACAGCAAAATTTTAACGTATTTGCAATTTAGCTAGTTATCTACAAAAAAAGTAAATTCGTAGTAAGTCGTTTCACACCAAAATATACATTCTTCTTCTATAAGTTCTGTAAATAGTACAGAGTCTTCACAAGCAACAACAATTATATACAGTAATTGCAGTTTTATGTTTTATTAATGTTTTTTTGGCTAGTCATTTAATATTTATATTTTTCTTCCAGATATTCTAGGAAAAGATTTAGTGAGATCCCAGTAGAGTCCCGAAGTCAGCTTATGGCATTAGACATTAAATGATTATCTGGTCATTCCTGTCATTAAGGGATTTACTGTCCTGTCTGCTTGGAAGTATTGTAAAATTAAAGCTTAATATATCATAAATGGTTCATTTGCGGACACGGATTTATTATTTGCATAGCAAATTGTTAGCAGGTTTGTACAGTCCTGCAACATATTTACAGTAAATGATCAAAGTCTGCGGTAAATTGTTGCAGGTTTAAATATATATATATATAGCAAATTAGCAGCACCTCAACTTATAACAAACTTTCCTTAATTTTATAGCAAAAAACTATCAGGATCTTTTACCAAAATTACAATAAAATTTTAATACTTAAATTCCATGTTAGTTGGAATATCTTCATCTATCTATCTAATTTTCCCTGTTGCGTGCTCATATTTATTTGTTATTAGGCTTATGACATCATCGGTATTTGAGATTGCAGTCCAAATGTTTCTGCTAATAGCTATTTGCAAATTGCAGGTGAATATCGTAAAATTTCATAATATAGCTGGTATGTTCGTCATAATGGAGGTTATTGAAATGATAATTTCACGAATTTATGGAATAGTCCCTTAGTATTTTTAAAGGACGCACTTGCTTGCTTATCTGATGAGAATCAGCTGACTGTCAACCCTTTCAAGCACAGAAGTATTATCCTGTTAATATTTTCTGCAAGAAGTGATGTAAAGCTTTCTCGGAAAGAGGATTAAATAAAACGTTGTACTTGCTTAGATGGGGCTATTTCTATCCTTCTTATGATACGCTTATTTTTACAAATGGCAAAGTTATAAATGAAAAAATATTCGTCAAAACAGAAAATAAAACAAATTTAGACAATACATCCTGATTTGTGTATTTGCCCGTAACCGGACAAAAACCCCTAACAAAAAACCCTTCGGATGAAAACCCCAATATATTATGTGTACAGGGTGTTCAATTTTCGATTTGATTAAATGCAAATTTTCATTATTATTAAAGCTAAAGGAAAATGATTTGCAGATTATGAAGTCATCTTTTCGAGGACAACACAACTCAAGCAGAATACTCTTTTACTTTCCGGGCACACAGTGCAGCAGTTAGCAAAACTTAATTGTCAATTGCAAATGTCATTTTGTAGCTAACGTTTTCTGTTCCTGTGGTTTTCTTGATAGCTTACCGTTAATAAAATATAGTTCTACCTGTTTCTAAAAATTATGATCGGGTTTTAACTATGTACTCGCATTTTAAACGCTTTTTATTGATTGAATGTCAAATCAATATTTGAATAAATTTGACTTTGACATTTTTGAAATTTAAATGTTATTGTGAAAATGACGTTAAGACATAAAATGGCGGCACCAATAGGAATCGTGACCATATATGACCAGACTGTTAACGTTAGTGTATATAAAGCGACTGTAGTTTTTCCACATTATCTTCTTAGTGCATTCTAGAATGACAATAGTTGTTATTCATATTATAGAAGCCAACATTTTCTACAACTTTTGTTATTTTTTTTTGTAAGTGCAGTGCTTCCTTTTTAGCTTATTTCTTCATGGTTATTCTTTATGTTTAAACAAAAGTTGTAGAAAATTATGTCTTCTATATAATTTAGAGTAACTATTTTGCTCCTAGAATGCACCGGTAAGGAGAGAATATGGAAAAACCGGTTTTGAGGGCAATTTTGGTAAGATGGTGGCGCGAGCGGCGGCTGAAAAATTTGGAAAACTTGCAATTTTGATTATAGCCCCGATCTCGTAAACATATTCAAAAATGGAAACTACCCGACCTTTTGCAAAGGGTAAAACTACTTTGCTACTGATTTATCACATTGGTTAACAAAAAATTCATGCAAATACAATTTCACTTTCAGTCCATTGATCATCTTTGATACCTTAAATTATTGTACTGAGTAATAAATAAATAATATGTACAAGAAATCAAGAATAATAATGAATAACGAATTTATTAACATTTAGTAGTTATACAAAATAAATAAAACTAAATTTCACTTTCAGTCCATTAAAAAGTTATGAGAAATCCCTCTTAGATACTCCATAATTGTTCGGTTTTCAAAGCCTTGAACAATTGTGGTAATTCTGTTATCGGCAGCTTGGTATTTTGCCCTTTTATGAGGAGGTGCTTTACCACCTACAAAGGCTTCATACAACGAGTCGCGTCCTTTCTGGACACTTCGCAACCCGTCGATAAATTTCCACAACGACGGATGGTCCACACCTAATTGGCACTGTAAACTACGATGAGCAGCCTCCGCAAAATTATTGGTACGATCTTCATTATTAAGCACTCTTTGGTACATGTTCCAAATATTTGGCGAAAATAACGCCCTTCTGCGTGTGTGATTTCTATTTCGCCTTCCAACGTAGTTATCTTCGAACCAGTTTAAAATTGGTTGCAATTCGTTTGGCAGTTGCGCAGAAAGCTCTTCAATTGCGTCATCAATGTGCTCTAGAGGAGTAAAGGCTAATGCAACTATCATCCGTGCAGAAAGAGCAAATTCAGGATCGGTATTATATTGTACTCTCATCCCGTGACTGGCTATTTGTTTCTTAAAATTTTGAACAAGATGAAACAAACAGCCTAGTAATCGGGCTGTTGGAAATGCTTCAGTAACCGATCCAATTACGGCTATTTCATAATCCAACGAAACGGTTTCGGGTTGAAATTGCGGCCACATTTCTTTTATAATTGAAAACATCCGATCGTACGTTTGCCGTTGCTTGTTTGGCAACAGCGCGTACAAAACTGGAAAGACGAATCCACCCCTGTTTGCCAAAATAACGTAAATTTGGTGGAACAGTGGAGGCGCTTGCCGAAATGTCCCATCCATAAAAATGTGTTTCATGTGTTGGCTCCATCGTGCATTATCTTCCCTTCCAAATATTAATATTCTAAACGGGTCCGGCTGCTCTGATCCGGTATCCTTCAATAAGAACGTCTCGGATTGTCCAGGAGCAAATTCATATAGTCGGTACGCTTCCGGAATTATTAACGTTTCCAGATCTATTGGGGTTGGGGGTGCAGCAGCATTACGGTTTCGCGTCCGCTGGCACAATCTTCTAATAGCATCCTTGTTGGGTAACTGACCTTGAATAGCAGGTCCAGTGTTCTCCAGGACATGGTTAAGGATTTGGGCAGGAGTCTCCATGGTTTGTTCGGCACGTCTTTTAATATCAACTTTTATTTTAGCAACACTTAGCCTGCCGCATCACTACCATGATTATGGTTAGCACTGAACCACAAATATTCATCGTCTGCTGTTGTATGGACACGACCTAGGCACTTGTCTGCTTTTCGCTCACATCTCCAAAACGTATAACTTATAACTGCATTATAGGAAACCTTTTTTTTGTTCCGTTTACTTTGAGTGTCTTCCATAATGCAATGTACACTTGGACACTATTACCCTCACAAAATTATCGTAACGAATATCAACAGACAACTGCAGACTGATGTTGAAAAGCAAAGTAAAAGTGACCAATATACCGACTTAGCATTATTTAACCAACGCCACCTGTTCTGTACGGTGGCACTCGAACTGCGAACCGACTTGCGACATGTAGTTTGGTTATTAAAAGGGTTGTAATCTCCTACTGAACTGTGCCCACTGCCTGCAGGTAGTCAGATTAAAGACCGTCATTTAGGTAACAATTTTTCATTGATGGTAAATGCACATAATAGAAATGGAAGGTGGAGAAGACATTTATTTGGCTTAACGTTTCTTCCAGCAACAGAAGTTTGGAGTTGCTTTCTGCAAAATTTTATGAGCGAAATACCGGATGACTAGAGTTATTCAGTTTATTGGCCATTTAGTTGGTAACTACGTTTTTCGATAGAACTAGGCCTACTATGCTTTTTCAATTTTTCGCTTCAATTTTTGATCGCAGTAGGTTACTGGTACGCGGTAAAACATTTAAAAGTTATAAAAATAATTAATTTAAATGATAGTATGTTTGACCAACATTTCAAGTCGATCAGAAAACAAATAAGGAGAATACGTTGGTGTGAACGAGAGAAGTGAAACACACCGTACATGATAAATAATATATTCGTTTTTACATGTCGCTATACAGTTAATCTTTCTTTATAGCATTGCATACCTGGTATAATTAATTTCGTGTTAATAATTCTGCAAATGAGAACTTCAAATGGCAATAGCTCGATATTTTAGTTCCTTTTATTAATATTTTACGAACGTTACATCTTTAAATATTTAACTTATTTTCGCTTTCTACCTAACCTATCAGAGCTTTCTAAAAGATATGTACCTAAACTATAAATGTGATAAATTTATTTTGAAACTGGCTCTAGAATCTAAAGCAATTTATATAACTGGGTGACCAGTTTTAAAACCGAACATAGCAAAAGCATGATATATCAGAAAGTTATGAGACACATTTAGAACGTTAAATTATGGGGGGGGGGGGTATCATTGCTAACTTCGTACTATTCATTTCAATGTGGCGGGAAGAGAAAAATATTTTAGCTTTGTAGTTTGTAATGTAAATGCAAGGCTATTAACTATATACAGTTGGTAATTAGATCAGTAAGTAGTATATAGAGTGTATAACCCAGTGTGTAACATTTAAAATGTTTTACAGTTCATATTAATTTAAACAAGAGATTGTTTGCAAAAAGGTGCACTTGGGTCCTCATTTTGGACATGCATATTATTACGCTGTGAATAACTTATAGCAGTAAGAATGGCTCCAACAAAAAAGAAACACACAGCACAATTTGTTAATAAGACAAGCGAAAGAAAAGAGCGTCGCCCCGCTATCTACCCTACATGATAAATATAAACGCATAATTTGTATCCAGAAATCGGCAGGAAGACCAACTGTATTTTCAAAACATGACATAACAATAGTGTTTTGGGTTTGCTAACATCTCACACATTAACCTTAATAAAGGGGATAAAATACGTATTATTTTAGAGCCGCATGTAGTTCAAAGAAGACTATAAATGATTAAGCAATACAAGGTGCCCGTTTTTCGAGCTTAAGCGTGGGGATCTCGGAGATACGAAGTCGTTAAATTGGGGAAAAGTTGGGTATTCTTGTGGTAATTAATAATCTGTAAATAAATTTAACATAATTATAATTTTCAGTTTTTCAAATATCACCAAAAACTGAAAATTCCAATTTTGGTTTTTATTTTTTTATTCGAAAACCAATCAACTTAGCCATTTTTAACCAAATAGTAGTGTGTATACCAAGGCACTGAAGTTTAGCTTTCTATCACGAATGTGGATTTAGTTGCCGAGGCCCGTAAGGCCAAGCTAAATAAACCACATGAGGTATAACCTCAGTGCCGAGGGGTACATTTACAAATTACAACATTTTAACCAACTTTTGTAGGTTATGTTGACGTCGGTTGACGTTTACGTATCGCCCCGCACCCTACAAAAAGTCGTAAAACAATAGATTACCTACTTCACTGCCGATTTCTCGTATTTTATGACGATTTCGGCGTTCTTTACTGCCGATTTCAGAAAAACATCATTCAGACACTTTTTAAAAAGGAGTTCAGTTACTTTAGCGCTTACGATAGCGAAAAATTAATAGTCAACTTGTTTATGGACGTCATGTAATAATTCCAGCGCCCAAACGCCTGGTGCCCAAACGCCGCGGCGCCCAAACGCCTGGCGCCCAAACGCCAGGCGCCCAAACGCCGGGCGCCCAAACGCCGTCGCCCAATCGCCGTCGCCCAACCGCCGGCGCCCAAATGTCGCGTACCCCTTCCCTTGGTGGAGCGGGCGGTGGCGTTTCGGAGGCGGTGTGGGAACAGCTGCACTTCGCGCAGCAGAAGGCGATTGGCGGCCCCTGGTCTAGCTTCCTGCCACAACTGTTCGAATTCGGCTTCTTCCTCTGGGCTGAGGAAGAATGCTACACCGAGTTGCCGTGGGCGGCAGGTGAGGCGGACTTGCGATATGCGAAGCAGCGGGCGGCCTTCTGGAGTTTCGGCTTCGTAGGCGGCTCGTCCTGTGGGCGTGTCTCTGGGTTTAGGCGTGCGGGGGCAGCTGGGGGGCGGTGTCCTGGGTGCCTCGGGGACGTCGGCACTGGCGAGCCTCCTGGACGAGCGGAGATTCGGGCGGCGATGGCCCAAAGAGGTGCTTCAGTAGCTCTCGAGTCCTAAGAACAAAAGAAAACAAATTGTGGGGTTGGGGTACCTCGTACCTTCGGAGGTGGCTGCACGGTGGGCGGCGGACCGACTAGCGTGGCTTCTGGCGTAATTTTCCCGGTCTTACGTTTGCTGCATCCTGGCTTCTCGCGGGTCGCGGTGCGGCGGAGCGAGGCCTACGATATAACAGGCCACCGCATTAAGTTTTAATGGCGTCGACCGGAGTCATAGCTCGATCGACGCTCGACGGGGTGACAGCCTCAGCGTGATGTGTAACACAGTTCATCCGTGGGATAATAATAATAATTATTATACTTACCTTATTATTGTTTAATAAGATTTTCGTGTAAACAAATAAATAAACATAACACAAGCTTTGTTAGCATATGCATATATTATGTTTAATGTAATGAGAAACATAGGTCGGTAACGTAAGTCAATATATTGAGAACAATAAAATAACACTACAAAAATGCGCACATGTACATTTTTAACAATGGATGCATAAACAACATAAAAACTTAATCAACATATTAGTAAACATTTGGAAAAAAATATAAATTAATAACAACTACAGTAGGTATATGTTCTATATATCTAAATATGTACATTATTTTCTACAGGAACCCTTCAGTTTTTGTACTTTTCTGTTTTCGCTTTTAATTTTTTCCTTTTCTCTAATCATGTTAAATTTTAGTTTAGAATTATTTAGCAAAATACTTGAGACATATTTGAACGAATTTTTTCGCTTAAACCACAGGACTCACAATTATCAACATTATTATGTTTAAGTTGCAGTTCATCAAGAGTCAACTTTACTAGTACCGATTTCTGACATTTGACATTCAAAAAATCTATCTCGAATTTTTCGGAAATTAAAACTTGAACAATTGAGTAAGCTTTCAAAACAATATTAACTAGGTACTCTGACGGGTATTTTAATCGACCGCGATCTATAAATTCAAGGTATCGATATGTATCATGGGAATCTATTTCAACTAAAGCTCTCTGTTACAAGATAATTTACGTTGACAATGTATGCACTGACCAGACATTCCACGATATCGTCCAAATCTCCCCTCTAAATCGTCTGACTGAAATTTACCTAATAACACGTATTCAAAGTTTAAAACATTTAAAAGATAGTGGCACAAATCTATCTTGGCTTTTGTAGTATGCGTTAAAGCAAAATGGGTTTCTTTCGTCAGCTTACCTATACAGGTTGGAGAACAATCTATCTCATTCCAAGCATCAACCCATTTTACAAAGGATTTAGTCCTTTGCTTGATTTTATGTTTCCTGCGAGCTTTACGTGTTAGCTCAACGTAAGGTTTCCGTTCGTCGGCTCCCATTGTCCCCCATATTTTGGCTCTCTCTTTGGTTACCTCTGGTACCGACTTTCCAGCTTGATTCATTCGGTAGTCACGTAAAAAATTCAAAAATGGGTTCTTTGTAATACTTCCAGGCTTGCAGAGTTTACCCCCCGACATTGTTTTTACAAATGTTCAAAATATTGAAAAACGTTCTCATCATCCATTGTGTAAATAGCACTTCTATAATTATCCGTTTTCATGTCTGCTGTGAACTTTGACTTGCAGGTTACAATTTTCCACAAACTACTAACTATTTATTTGCAAAAATATTACTGTTCCATATGACAGCTCACCAAAATGAATTTACAAAGCAGATATGTTTTTTGGTCAAATAATTTTAAACAAAGATTTACGTTTTGTCGTTCTAAAGAAGACGGAAATAATGACTTTGAAGACAAACTTGGAGCCATTTTGACAAGTTTCTGTTGTTCTGATATATATAATTGCTTAAGGTCTCTTACACAACCATTGTGTACCGACTGATCAGCTTTAGTATAAGGAAACTTCGGTATTCGGAATGTTTGATAAATGTCTTTTTGGTTTAGCCAATTATTTCTGATGCATTTTATAATATGTACAGTATCAAATAATTTAAAAATGGTTTTATTTGAATCATAAGGATTTTTCAAACTTGGAACTAAAGTCCACCACACATATTTTCAAAACATTTACGGTTCGCTCGATTGTTATCGGATATTATAGTTAAAATGTGATATCCAGTCTCTGTTAACACTTTTACCACATTCAAAAGAAGTTTCAGGAGATAATCTGATGTAAGATTTTTCACAGGATATAATGCTACAACATCTTTATTTTGGGAAAAATATGACGATATCATGAAAGCTTGAATAATAGAACCAGCTAAATCATAAATCTCATTAGAACAAACTTCTTCAATTTTGCCGCCTTTGTATGTAATATCCGACTTGACGTAAACCTCGTCCAACATCAGTGTAACATATTTCTCCCTCGAATCAAGATATTTTAATTTTTTACTTAAATACTTTCTGTGACAATTTGTAATGCCTGTATTTTCCGATCCCAATTTTAAGGAGAGTTTTTGAATGTGTTTTGGATGAGGTAAAGTTAATGAAGAATTACTTCTTGGCATCTTGTATCCTCCTGGAAAACTGAAAAATAATGCACTTGCTCAAATAAACATTTCTGATGAGTATCTGGAGGTTTTCGAAAATGCTTGAATGAATTGTTCAGAAAGAAAGTTCAGTTTCAGCCTAATATCAGTACTATGTCACAATCGGTATTAATTAATATACTAAATCCCTTTCTGAAACCGTACGTATGTAGTCATACAATTTTAGAAATTGGGACCAATTTTTCAGAAAACATGTATTTTCTAGTATTCTCCGTATAGATTGATCATAGCTGGTTGCATCACAATTTTAATAAAAACTTTGACATTTAAGTCTGAGTTAATAACTAAGGAACACATAATCTTTGGCATATCATCAATTGTACTTATATTACAAAAAGACACTTTAGTAGAATTTTCTAAACATACAAATTCAGAGTACTTCTTTAATTTATATTTAAAATTTACCCTAAATTTGTCGAAAGTTGGCACTGCATCGGTTATTTCCAGTTCTCTTTGTTTCTTTAATTCTCTTTCACGGCCTTAATTTGACCTTTCCTCTGGCGTCTTTCTCTTTGGTGCCACATGTTTAGATAAATACTTCGGCTGATTATTGAAAATAGTGGGAACGGCATCTTCAGAAAGTTTTGGAGACTTCCTAGCCAATGTTAACATCGAGCCATCGTCTCTTTTGCTACTGTCTTCAGTTATTATAAATCTTTTGTCAAAATGATCTATGCAAATCACAGAATAATTTGTAGGCGAAAAGTTTTCTCGGTGTATGTTTCTGACCCACGTGTCAGACAATTCTTTATTCGGCGGAAATCTAAATACTGAGACGTAAGTTTCTTTACTGTAGTTGCCTTTGCAGCCCATGAATGAGGTTAATAAAAATTAACAAAAGGAAGTTGCTTAAATACTGTAACTAACACTGCCTTCACTAATCACTAAACACATGCATGCACAGCGGGGTTGTTCGAGCAATGACTATGGCTGAACTCGAATGACTCCGCTCGTGACGTCACAACAGTAGAGCAGAATGCGGTGGCCTGTGCCTATGCCTATGCCATGTCTCGTGTGCACTTCCATGTCCCCTAAGTTTTGTTGCGGGGCTTTGTTATACACCTATAGGAGTGTAAAAAAAAAGTTGGTCACATGATCCAAATCTTGGTCGTTTGGTCGCCATATTGGAAAATGGCCGCCAAATCGCTAGATTGTTTCTTTTAGAAGTTGTCGGATTTTAATTTTTTAAATCTTATTTTATTCCTCTATTCAAGGCAAACAAATTTTGTAATTACACATTTTTTGTTAAATCACTTAGTTTTGGAAGTACAATAAAAATTCAACAATGGCGGGGTTTTTTATGTTATGAATAAAGGAATTAAATAAAAAACGTAAAGATATGTTTAAACAAAAATATTTAATTTAGTTATTATCAAACACATTCATTATAGTGGATAGTATTGATACAGATCAGTAGCATGGTCTTGAACAAAGAGAAATTGCAAATCTCAGAAGACTGACAGAGGTATATAAGAGGGTTCTTGCATTGGTCCCAAACACTACTTTTACATTTGCAAAAGTCACAACACATAATTTTGAGTCTTCTACAGGGACATATATTATCTCTAAAGCATGTCTGGCAATAACATGGCTTAGGAAAATCTTCGGGGTTCGTTGGATCATCTGTCACTTGTGGAATTAAGGTGTCATCTTCCTCTATATAGCCATAGTCCAATGGATTGAGTTTCTCAGACGGTTTCAAAGCATAAATCCATTTGTAGCATTGCAAGTAGCTTCTTTTGATATGAAGACGGATAGATTTTGATGTAGGGGCCAAATCTTGAAAGTTTCGTAATTTTTTGTGATGGAACTGATGAAAACGCAATTTATTCATTGTTCCTAAGCTTGAGCCAAGTGATCGAACTAGAAATTCTTCTGCTTTTTTCACCATGTCATCATTCAGTGGCTCTTTGCCAAAATCTAACAAAAGGTCTTCTGCATATGTTTCAGCTACTTTTAAAGCTGTTAACTTCGTACTGACCTTGCTTGTCGTGTCGCAGCCGGTTAAAGAATGAATAGCTGGTAAAGTTGTTAAAACAGTAAGTGGTAGTCTGTCTTCAAAGTTGTGGATGGGAATGTACCTTGATGTTTTTCCTACTCCAAAATCAATCCATAGTTCTTTCAGTCCGAACCTTTTCCACTTCTGTAGGTAGTGATAGAGTGCACAAACAAACACATCGGTATCAGTAGAACAAATAACCACGTTGCTTACTTTTGAAGTCAGTGTCATGTGTGAAATATGGCTTAACATCCTCTCATCTGCTTCTTCGTGATCCGATTCCAAAGAAAATTCTTCTTTTACTATCCCATTTTTTATACAAAAACATCTTGGTTGACCACCTTTTACTACACCACCGAGATAAATGGGAACAGATGCAGTGACAGAATCTTTTTTCCTGGACATCCATTCAACAAAGTATGACTGTAACAGTTCTTTGTTTTTAGACGAGGCCCAGTAAGCGTCAGTATCCACAGGAAGTGGCGTGGTGTCATTTGGGGATCCATATTCTACAGGTTGTGTCCGTGATCTTTTGGACCTCTCAAACCCTTTTACACTTTTTTCCTTATAAACGTCAAAAACGATGTCGATGCGTTCACTGTTGTGAGAGGCTTGGCATATAGATCTCCAAATGCTTCCTACAAATTCTTCATATGTCTTCAGTTTCAAAGATTTAGCTGGAACCTTCCTTGCAAATGCCATGAAGTTTATAACTGTTGCTTTGCCAGAAGATCGAGGAGTTAAAGAATTTGGGGGTGTGTGTAACTTTTTTTCAAGTTCATGAACCAGCTGTGATTTATCAGTTTTTGTCAGAAATCCATTTCTAGTCAAAAACAATGAGGTAGAAGTTAATTCGTAAGACAAAAGATAATTTATATCATATCCTCGACTCCGTGCAATGTCAACTAAACGAAGAGCCTGGTCAGTTTCTTTATTTACGTCCACTTCTAACGGATTTATTATTTTTTCTTTTTTTTCAGTCTCTTAATGGGTTGCATTAGACTGAATGACTTATCTTCAAATCTGTCCGAAACTGAGTATGTGCTTCTTCTCCTATTTGTATGCAGTTCAAAAGATCAGTGCTTGTTCCACGGTCTATCTTTTGTTTAGTAATAATGTTTTGTAGCTGTATTCTAATGCTGGAACCAGTTGTCATGAACGGGTCTCCTTGTTTCTTCATGAAGGTAACAATTCTTCTAACGCATAGCTCATCAGCAATTGTAGTCTTGTTGGAAAACTCGTGATGCAAAGTGTATTCATCTTCATAGACAAGGCCACATACATCACGCAAAACTTGTGCTATTTGGACTTGCTCATGTTTGATTAGATCGTGAAGCAACACAGCTTCCTTTCTTCGCGTTACTCCAATGATACCTCCTTGGCCTTTAGCTTGTTTGTTGTAGTTCTGTTCCAATGCTTGATCCATAGCCACACAACTGAACTTTCTCTGAGTATTTTTTACAACAAAATGTCCAGCTTTGAAATCCGCATAGATCTCAGGAAAATCTAGTGGAGTATGTAAACAATCCTCTAAGAAAACACTTGCCCACCGAGAATAGTTTGTCTTGTCAAATGCAAAGAAGAGTGGTATTGACCGCATTAAGGCACTAATATTTAGATCCCAATTACCTTCTCTCTGTGCGCGGGTAAGATCTCTCAATATGGGAAATAAAGTTACCAGGAACTGGTACCAATACCGAAAATTCTCATTTTCTCTATCTTGTTCTTTAGCAAAATTTTCTATTTCTTCCACTACATTTGGAATTTGTTGTTTAAGAGCTTCTACTTGAATTCTTGTACCTAACAAATCTTTAGTCTTAATGTATTCTGTTAATGTTGTAATTGCCTTTACCGTGTTTTCTGACATATTATGACTTTCCAGAAATGCTTCAAATAATAAACGTTGCAAAGCTTCAGCTAGCATAGAAAACCCTCTTATGGCACGAGAATAATGCTTTCCAGCAAGTACAGTCTCGACAATGTTTGGTCCAAACGTTTCAGTTTCAATGAAAATGTTTTTTACTCCATTTTCTGCTAAATATTTTCCCAAACAATCCATAACATCTTTTGCAAGATGAAAAGCTCCTAATCCAAGAAACATATTAGAAAACTCTTCTGGTCGCAACAGTTGTACCTCTTTAGCTATTCTGTACACGCCCTTGAAAGTTTTTCATACATGTATATATTGAACTATAGTCGGTCGCAGGGTGTGGCAATATCGGGGTGAATGCAGTTTTGGTCTGTGGAATATCTTCACTTGATACCATACTGTTGAATGTACTCCAGGTAGGTATGTTACATTCATTAGGATCACTATCTCTACTTGCGAAATACCTGCACAAAGTCCAAATCATATCCTGTTCTTTTGCTGATGAAGCAGGCAGATTAAGGTTAGGTATAGGTGCTGCCGTAAAGGTTTTACTGATTTCCCCTCTTTGCGTTGGTTTCTTAAAGTACTTGAGTTCTTGACATGGCAGGAGGCATGTGCAGAGGTGTACTTTGTGCACCACTGTGTAATACATAAAATAGTATCTGGAAAACTGCTTGACATTTCAACTGTACCTGGGGAGAAGTCTGGTAACTGGGAAACATAATTGAGCAAAACTTCAACCAGGATTGGGGTAAATTGTCCTTTGCTTCTGTAAACGATTTAATTAAATCTTTTGCGGCGCAGACAGTATTTTTAAGCCAAAATCAAAGCTTTTAATGTCACTGCGCAAAGTTTCAGCACATTTTTTTATACAATCGGACCTGCGAATTTCTTCTGCAAGTTGTACAACAGTTATTTGAATTGAAAATACCATTTGTGATACGGATCGATTCTTTGAGTAAGTAAAAGAAATAGTATCACCAAATTGCTCTATAAGTAATCCTTTCATCATTGCGTAGGTATGCAATTGGGTATTCTTTGGTGTCAAATTGAAGTGTAGCCGCGAATTCTGTAAAAGATTCTTTCAAGATATCAAAACCAGCAGTTTCTTCGTCTACATATTTTTCAATATCCCTTTGATAATTTAAAATGTATTTTCTTATACAGTTCTTATGACAGTGGACGTCTGCAGCAAATACACTATTTACATCTTCCAATGTACTTGTTCGCTGAAAAACTGCATCAAGGTAAAACCGCGAGGCTCTCAGTAGTTGCTCTGCTCTGAACTTCTCACAAATACGATACAGTTTCGAGTCTCCTTTTACTTTGAATTGGTTACACACTACACATTTTTTTAACTGTCCACTAGATCCAGCTGTACTTTTCTGTCTCTGTCTCTGGTGTTGGGCAGTATTATCTTCCTCTTCCGAGCTTGATTCTTCATCACCTTTTCCTTGTTTTTCTTTAGCTCGTTTTCCTTTAGCTCGTTTTCTTTTCAGTATGTAAGGTCTGTAGCAGGCAATATGGTATTTTATACTGTTTTCATCTTCAATGTTTTTGAATACATCGTCCCCAATATTTTGAGAAGCACTTTTGATGTTTTTTATACCTTTTTCGCTTGAACATAATTGTAATGAACGCTTCACCTTTTTGCAAAAAAAGCACAAGTTAATTTCTGTGTCAGAGTCTCTATGTCTCTTCCGAGGATTGACTAAGGTCACTGTGTCACTCATCTTCTTTCTTTTACTTGAACTTTATATACCTGTAACAAAAAATAAGGTTAATATTGCATTACTACGTAATTACAATAATAATACGATTAGTATTAAGTAACAAACGACTTCCGGGATTGGACCGTGTCATGATTGATATCGAAGAACTCAACGTTTCGCCAACTTTCGTAAGGGGCTTCATCAGGAGGAAAAAAGACAAAAGAGCACGGTAACTCAACGTGTTAACCACGCCAGAGGCGATACTCTTTACAGGGAAGGGACAGAAGAGCACGGTAACTCAACGTGTTAACCACGCCAGAGGCGAAACTCTTTACAGGGAAGGGACAGAAGAGCACGGTAACTTAACGTGTGAACCACGTCAGAGGCGAAACTCGACTGTCACTGCAATTTCCGGATCTATGGCTTTTAATAGATGTTTAATATGCCTGGGATCGGCTTCCTCAGGTCGTACTCTTGCTTTATGGTAAGTTTCAGGCTCCCAGCGCCAATATTTTCTTATAAAAACTAACCTGCGATTTCTACAGGCTGCGGCAAGCTCCTCGGGTGGCGTTAAGTGGCCGGATCTTCTCCTGGGGTGCTGGGATTGACGTGCCGGACTCCTATACGCTGGACGGACGTGTAGCAGTTGAAACCCCGGGCTCAGGAATCTCATTCTGCCTGTGGCTCAGGATCGTAGGCTGGGATGGGTATGGCGAAGCTCTCGGAGACGTCAACGGTGGGAAATTCTTTTTACGCGAGGGAAATTGTAGCCGGGTAAATCGCCAATACAATGGTGTACTTTTTACTTCCTTTTACGATAAAGAAATTATTGGATTCACCCCAAAAATTCGAAATTGAGTTTTCAACAGATCTTCACGGTTTAGAGTCCCCTGATCCCAAAAAACATATTTTTTTCATTGGTCTGTCTGTCTGTGAACAGAATATCTCAAAAACGAAAAGAGGTATAGCATTGAAACTTCATATATAAGTTTTATGTACTATGTCGCGTAACCGGAAGTAGGTGTTTACTCTTGCGATTTTTAAATTTTTTTCGATTTTTTCAAAAACGGCTCTAACGATTGTTTTCAAACTTTATATTTTTATTACATTTTTAATGTATATTGATGTGAGATAGGTGATTTTCCAGTTGAATACTTCTAAAATGGGTTTCTTTTGTTTTTTTTCAATTTTTTTATTAACTTATTTTAAATACAACACCCGGTATATTATTACATTTTTTAATTCAGCTTAAAATTCTAGAAAAAAATTGTCTTCAACTAACTCTATTTTGTACCGTTTTCGTAGAATTTTCAATTTTTGAAAAATTTTGACAAATGCTTAGAAATTTAATTCTAATTTTTGGCTAATTATAAGATCACTGTAAAAGGAAGTTGAGTGAGTGTATCACACCAGATTTTTATTAATAAATTCAATTGGCTTCTATGTAAAAACTTAGTTTATCTGGAGACACAAAAACTGGCTGTCATTAAAATAATTTATTCATTTGTTCTACCTCCATTAATTTGTTATAAACAAAAGCTGAACTTTCAAATTAATTACAGATATTAACATGGTTTAAAATACTGACTTAACAATAATTCTACTTAAAACTAGGATTTTGTACTCTAATATTAATTCTAAAATAAGTGTTTATATTAATTTTGCGTGTCTATTTGTCACTGCACGTCTTTTTAATTTGCGTTTAAACATTCACATGTCACTGCACTGACTCGAGTATTTAATTCGCGCATTTCCTGCACTGGGTCCCATTGAATTCACTGTTTGATTTTCGTTCATATTTAAGTTCACATGCTGTCTCCTTTTCTGTAATTCCTATAACCCTTGCCTTTTGATTCTTACGGTTTCCTTCAAATGCTTTAATGCCTTCCTTCTTATCTGCTCGTTGCATGTTCAGAAGCTTATCTATCTTCCAATTATCTTTCCTATAAAACCTTGACTGGATTTCACTATTAAACTGTGACTGATTTCCACCCTACATTCCCTTTCGTTTGCGATCCATCTTGTAATTATTAAATTTCATTCGGCTTGGCATTTACTTTAGCACAAACCTAATCAATTAACTGAACTTACATCCAATTTGGATCCCTGTCCGAATTGAGCTTTGCTTACTGCGTTCATTAATTAATTATTCTGCATTTACTGGCATCTCATTACTAATGTATTCATTCTGGCAAATTCAAATTTTGGCTTTGCAGTTATATAAAATATCTCACTCTGAGCTTTCATGAAATGTCCATTAATTTGTCAATGCTAACATAGTTGATTGTTAGGGCTTCAAACCATAGCAATATGTAAAAGTTTAAGTCCGATGGAAATGCATATAAATGCCCCAAGGATCCTTGTTTACAGAATGGGGTGGCCAATTAAAACACCAAATCATAAAATAGGGGAAATTCCTGGAAGATCCCGAGGAGTGACGTTAATTTAAATTTCTGAGTTATAAGCGGGCAATCGCCCCAGGAATTTCTATAGCGCCCTACATAAAACAATTAAATTCTCATATCGTAGCTAAAGTGAAAGCTACGGTGAGGTGAAGCCTCGTACTTTACAGATTAAAATTCGTGATACGCATGATGCGTCCAGACAATAATAAATATCTCGCGCTGGTATATCGCCCTAATCCCAATTTAGAAGCAAATTACTGACTGCAGTCCTTTATCGATGGAATCACATACGCGCGTGCAGCAAGGTTCACTTGCTGGCCACCGGAAGCACAGGTAGTAGAACAGCAATGGTTACCTTGAGCTGGTTTGAGACCGTCTTAGCGTTGATACATCACAGGGACGGACTTCCGTGGACTTGATGGCAAAACCAGGGTGGTCGGTAGCTCGTCAGTTGAGCGCGCCGAGATAACGCTATCAAAGAGCGCAGGAGGTGCGCATCGGGCCGCAAGCTGGGGTATCCGGAGCTTAATTGGGGCCCATAACGTGGTGGGGACTAAATTATTGAAGCAAACGTTAGCGGGTAGTCGAAAAGGGGCTGAAAACGGTCGTACTCACACTAAATTCCCTAAATGTCTTGCTCGGAAAGTTTTGGCGTCAACAAAAATCTGCCCGAGGCAGTATCTCTAGATTTATACTTAGAGGAATATCGAGACGCGCACAAATCCCCTAACCAAAGGGTAAGAAGTGTCTAGACATCAATAAACAATTCTCCAAAATCGCGACCTCGAACAGCGCCAAAACTTTCAAGGACCTTCTTCGGTCGAACGCCGCGCCGGGACAAGATGGATAATTTCCGTGTCGCGACCGTTCAACAAGGTGAGAGCGTAAAACCCATGCAACGGCGGCGTATCAGCTATGCGCAATGCCCGGACGCAATTTAAAAATACGTCAAAAATACAGTAAAGCGAAAATTGACGGTAACACACTCACAGCTTGGTTGTAATGACACTTTGTGATGCAAATTATTGTTTCACAATAGTTGATATTGGAGGGCAGGAAGGCACAGTGATGGAGGAATTTAAAAAAAATCAGAAATGGGAAAAGCATTAGAAAATAATTTGTTGCATATTCCAGACGCTGCACAAATTTCACATGAACGAGAACCTTTGCCCTATGTTGTGGCAGATAAACCATTTTTACTTACTACATATATGATGCGCCCCTTCTCAAGAAGTCATCTAAACAACAAACAACGCATACTTAATTAAGTCGATCGCGTAGGATAATAGAAAACACTTTTGGTATCTGGGTTGCAAGATTCAGAATTTTTAGAAAACCTATAATAGCATCATTGACTACTGCAGAATCTATAATTAAGGCATCAATTTGCCTTCATAACTGGCTAATGCGAAGAGAACCTGAACAATTTGCGACTGAAGGACGGCATTGCAATACTGCCGTTTTACAAACACAACCAGTGCATTACAAGAAGTGGGAGTAACATGTATTCCCAAAATGCTGCACACATAAGAAATGCATGTACAGAATATTTTAACAATGAAGGAGCTGTAAAATGGCAATGGGAAAGGGCTTTTCAATAAATATAAAGATTAACTCCTTCAAACGTTTATTATAATTCTTCTTCATGCTCTACATTATACACTAATTCCAAAATTTTGATCCCTAATCGGGCTCGACTTCGTAGGCGAGCGCCTCAAACTAACTTTCCGCTAATCTTGTGCAAAAACCATCTACCTCGTCCGGTATTGGGAAATTGGTGACTCGGGTTTCCTTTTTAACTCTTCTAGGAGTTGCATTTTCAAGTTCTGATGTTATATATTAGTTATGCTGTTTTTAAATATTTCAATTGTAATGCCTTTTAGTTTTTGGAAATTCACTTCTACCGACAGCTTCACTATCAGATGGAGATGGACTACTAGAAGTCCCCAAACTAGTTGAAGTTCAAAAATAAACATTATGTACATATAACTACTTAAAAATTACTACTATGTCATTAGCATGTGAATGATATTAAAATGTGTGCAAGCAAACCTTCTGTAGTTCACGGAATCATTTAAAAAAAGTTATCACTTGATAGTGTTTAAAGTGGGGCAGTTTTGAATGTTGTGCTTCACTGCCAGTTGGAACATATTTGTTCTTAATGATCCGCACTTTCATGTACCGGTCACGAAGACTTCCATCGTTTACCAACGTCTTCTGGAGATAAATCTGTAATATATTTATTACCTTTTGAATAACTGTGTAATGCATTTATTTATAAAATGTTACCTTTTATTTTTTCTGAAACCTCTTTCCACATTAAGTCGCGTCTTATCTTCGACCGTGCAGAAATTGGGAGTCTATTGTCTCACAAGGCTGGCCTGTTCTGCACTTCCATTCTCGCTTCATTTATTTGCTCAGAATAATTGTCGCAGTCATCGGTTCCTTCCGATTTATTTCCAGTTTCGACTTTTGGGGTCAGATGCCACTAGAACCTTTAATTAATAATACTATACATATGTATATTAATGTATTTACCTAATCGCAAAGTATCGTTGTCGTCAACGAAAATTTGGGACGCACCACTGACGCACATGTCGCTGCTCCAATACAACAGTGGGATATTTCAATTTTTATAGTTCTGAGTAAAAAGAACTTAAAGATTTTGTTTTTGCACCAAAATTCGTGTTATTTTTCAATATTTATGAAATTTATTTACTACAAGGTATTAAATACACGCATAACAACGTCATCCTACTGGATCGAAATTTTTTTGGTTATGACCCGTTTTCCAAATTTTTTGTTAAATGTTCCACTGTTGCACAGATGACTGTCTAAATAATTTTATCTCGCAATTAAGCTGTTCAATTAAAAGAAAAATAAATACTTTAATTATTTAATAATAATCTTTTATTAACACTTTTATGAAGAAATTACAACGTATTTTAGTAGTAGATTTATAAAAAAAGCATTAAACGAAAAATAGAAGTAATGAATTATTCTTAAATTAAAATAGTCTCCTATATAAACAAAACAAAATAATCAATTCCATTTAGTATAATCAAATTTAATAAAAACATCTCTTAACTTAAAGAAAAAACAAAAGCATTCATTCTTGTGGAATTAGAAAAATGTGTACATAGCAGTGCTTTCACTTTCTCATTATTGTACTTTGAACTGATTATTTTTCTTCATCTTTATCAGAATCTGATGTTTTGCCCTTAAATTTTTGTAAAAGTCATGATATTGTTTTTTTATTAGGTTTTTTTTTCATAAGAATATTAAATCCTCTTTCTTCTTCATGGTTATTTTTGGCGCATCTATGTATGCCGGTATAAGTTTACCTACCGCTTTTCTTCCCTTTTGGTTTTTCCTAATACTTATAAGTTTAAATTCTTCCTCGTATTCAGTTTTATAAAGCACTTGATCAGGTTTTAAATCTTTATCGAATCGAAATACCTTGATATCATTCCACTTCACCTTTTCTCCATTTTTATTGCATTTGAAATTCGTTCCCATATTTTCCGACAGTTTTTTCCTTGACATTGTATGATTTGCCCTTTTTTTGGCTAATCTAACAATCATCGCCACTTGAGTCGGTACGTAAATCAATCCACTTCTCAGGGCCCTTGACTTTTCTGGGTTCCGGGCAATTCACCGAAAACAGTTCACCGAAAACAATTTACCGAAAACAGTTCACCGAAAAACAATTTACCGAAAGAACAATTCACCGAAAGAACAGTTCACCTAAAATCCCTTAAATTATATAAATATACCTAAAATTTTAGATATGTTATATATTATTTTGGTACTTTTGTAAAGAATATCCTTCTAACATATATTGGTGTAAACTTCCCTTCACACTTTATCAAGGCTTAGGACTTGCAGCAAATGCTGGCGTGTTTAAAAGTTTTTTTTGTTTTTATAGTTTTTTTTTGTTTTTTTGTTTTTATAGTTTTTTTTTGTTTTTATAGTTTTTTTTTGTTTTTTTGTTTTTATAGTTTTTTTTTGTTTTTTTGTTTTTATGAAGTTTGTTCAATCAATATCAATATCCCAAATTGTGGGCTATACCGCGTAGGAATTCATTCAAATTTACAATATTGTACTCTTCAACAATTCTTAATATCCTTTCGGCACAGTCCCTGTACTTCTTGCGGGCAGGCGGGGGTTCGATTCCTGCAACATATTGCTCAACTTGGAGTCCGTGTAAACTTTGCTCCCTCTGGATGGCTTCAACAAACTTCCAAATATTGGGGTGCTCAGAGGAAATTTGCTGCTCAAAGCCTCGATGCCAGCCTTCTATAGCATTGTTCGTTTTGGGCAAGCCTAGACGTACTCCTTCTACACAGTTCCACATGTCGTGCGAAAAAAGTGGTGGACGGCGGCGAACTCTTTGTGGACGCCCAACCCAGGTGTCTTCGAAATAGTCCATTACCGGTTGTGCTTCTGGGGGTAAAATGTTTTCGTCACAAAGCATTTCAAATGCACGAACCACGTCTGCTGTAGGAACAAATGCTATTGCGGCTAATAACCGCATTTTCAGAGCAAAATCTGCATCTGTTTCATACCTCTGTTTAAGGCCTTCGGATTGAATCTTACGGTTTATGCATTGGGAAAAATGGAAAAAACACCCCCGATGTCTGGACTGAGGGAATTCTTCAGTAATAGCGCTTATCATTCCAGTTTCAAAATCAGTCATAATTGATGCTGGTGTAACTCCTGGGAGAAGCTCTTTAATTTTTGGAGTAATCGAACGTAGGTAACTCTGGTTTTGTCCGGTAGCAAAGCGTAGATTAGAGGAATAGCTACATTACTTTTTAACCCATGTAGTGTATAAAGCTGACAGAACAGGTGCGGTACAGTTTTGAACGTACCATCTGCGTACCAGTGGTCAGCCTGAGCTAGAAGTTGGAGATTTCTCCTCGTACAAAACATCAATATCCGGTCTTCATCAAGTCCTGAATCGAACATCAAAAAGTCTTCCCCGTTTTTTGTTATTTTATATTCTTGGGGAAAAACAATGTCGCTGCGCCGAATAGGCAATGCTGCGGCAACCTCATCCCTGGTTCGTATTTTGCGTATTGTTCTTTTCATGCTGCTTACCTTCCCAAGCCTACTTGCTGCTGCCTGGCTGACTCCATTTGATACAACATTTGATATTATGTAATGTGGTGCATCTCGAGCTCTTCTGGCGTCATCGCGTATGGTGGTCATCACTTGCATTTTTTCTACATGCGCAGCATCAGCGAGATGATTATGTGTTCCACTTCTTTTAATAACACTGTCATCCAGTGTTATCATGCGTGCAGCACACTTAACTTTGTGGTAACTTTCACACTTCCAATATATCTTTGAATCAACTTTTCTATCCGTATAGAAGAAGTGACCTTCGTCAAACAACAAACGTTTGCCTTTTTCACTGGTTATGTATTCGAGAGCCATTTCGAACTTCACTCTAGCAAAATTTTCTATAAACTAAACTCAATTAGGGAAATACTTATTTATTTATTTATTAGTAATACAACTTAATGACAATAATCTACTTTCTAATGAAAAGTAAATGTGAAGCAATTAGGGAAATATGTTTGGAATCCTCTTTTAGTGATTTAAACTTTCAGTAATACAACTTAATCTACTTTTATAATATAAAGTAATACGAGTTAATGATAATTACTAATGGCCCTCATTAACTTGAACGATTAGTTTTTAACGACCTTATAAGGTTTCTAAATTTTTGTGTGTCGAAAACATATCAAGAATTGTTGGAGACTACAATAACGACAACATACCTTAGAAAAATGGATTTTAGGTGAATTGTTCTTTCGGTGAATTGTTCCTTCGGTAAATTGTTTTTCGGTGAACTGTTTTCGGTAAAATGTTTTCGGTAAACTGTTTTCGGTGAATTGCCCTAGATCCGACTTTTCTCTCTCAATATAAGAATGAATTTGGTCCCCCTCATTCTGAGTATGTCCAACTATAAAATATTTGTGTGTGATTGATAGGATGTTTAGTGTCTGCATGCAATATAAGTACATACATACAAGAAATTTGTTCTTATGCTGCCCCGTGCAGTTATCAGAATAGAACACAATGTGTTTTCCTTGGCAATACTCCTTAAGGAAGGTGTACACACAAGTTGAAATTTCATTAGCACCCCGCATAGCTACACCTTCGTGCCATAGATAGCAAAACCCTAATTTTTCTATTATGTTGTATACCGTAAAATTGATAACATTTAATTTGCTTTTATAATAAAACGTTGATACATCGCCACAAGGAAGGGGAATTACAGCTTGTAAATCGTAACAACAAATCACTGTGTTCGATTTGTCTTCCTGGGATCGTTGTTTGTCGGATTCCTTTTCGTTCTGCGACATTTCCTTGCCCTTTAAATGTTTTTCATAGGTTACTTTTAGGTTTTCTTTATCCGTATCATTGGAATTTCTGTATTCTGCACATACCGCACACTGATCTTTCTTACGAATGAAAAATCCAATATTAAAGACCTCATTAAAAACTTTCTCATAAATACATTTTTTGGCTTGCGAAATTTGGTTTTCTTCACACCACTGTATGGACAATCTGTACATTGCAGAAATATTAAGCGATCCGTCAATAAATTCACGTTTCGTCTGAGAACGACAATAATGGGATTCAATTCTTTCAAAAGAGTTTATATGCTTTCGAATATCATTTAATGTTTGGTCACTCACCTTTTTGTGTTTATTATGTTTACCTCTGTTTTCACCTTCTAAAAAGCCTTCAGAGTTAATCTTTCGTTGAATTGTGCTTATACTATTGTTGCTAACACTTCACGTGTTTTAAAAAAAAGTTTTTGATACACGAATTTCTTTACCATCAATTCATAGTAGTAGGCAAAATTTCAAGATCTAGCACATTTCTCGCTCTTATTTCTTTTGGTACTGTTTTTGGGATTAACCTTTTTAATGCAACCTGCAATAAATGCACGTTGTCTCTGTTTGTCACCAAGGGTATAGAAATTCCTAAAAATTATATGCCTTCTAGGTGTGTCAATATTTTTAGAACACTGGTATGTACATTTTTCGTCGTATGCTTTTTTAATAACTTTTCCAGCAACTGTTCTCTTTAATTTGGTAGTATATTCTTGTCCAGTATTAATCTTCTGCTTCTTTATATTTCTAGCCCATTTTTTTGGGACCCTTTTTTTTCTTGAATTTTTCTCTTGTTCATCTAGCTTCTCATTTTGAATTGTTTTATTTTCAATAGCAATATTTTGATCGGAACTGGAATCTTATTCATTGTCAGTTAACTGTATATTGGCCTCCTCACCTTCAGAAAGTGAAAAATGGGAAGGAACGTAGCCTTTTATCATCTGAATCGTCATAATCAGTTTCTGCACTATCAAATTCCTCAACTAATTTACTTGAATTTGTATTTATATCTGTTACGTTATGAAGACCTTCACGATCGAGACTGGTTAGTAACGGAGATACAAGTTTTATATTACAGATATTATCCCTATCTGCAAAAGTTTCGATTAGTTATTCTGGATAAGTAAAATTTTCTGTTTGTTGTTCTATATTAAAATTATCAGATGATACGCTTTTTACTGCGGAACGATTCGCGTCTTCGGTTTGCTTCATGGTTGTACAAATTTCACTAGAAGGTTTGTCGATTTGGTTATTTACATCCTAAAAAAACATGAACAACATGAGTTAGAGAAGACATAACCTCAAAATTTCTAATGTTTTCTTACTAATATATCGTATACCATCATAACAAAACTTACTTGAGACCCTGTATTATGCAATATTGCTAGTGAAATTAGTAGCTTTCCTCTACTTAAACATTTATCCTAAAGTACCTACACAATAATATAAACAATCTACAGATTATCTCACTGTTGCTTCTATCACAGCACCTTCAGCGGTTTAGAACTTCGGTACAATACTGAGATAAACTATTTATTCCAGTCTACCACGGAAAACCTAAATAACATACACATAATGTAATATTGGGTCAAGGCGATTTATCGCCATTCCAATAAGATTGCACTTTATCTCACTATTGCACTAAGAAGGGTTCATAACTAACGTCATTATATCGAAATATCCCAAAATTGAATTATTGTAAGATATCTCACTGTTGTATTGGAGCAGCGATGTGTGCACTTACTCCCGAAAATTGCACCAAATCTTGGCATTCGCCACATGAATATACCTACATATACAAAAACAAATTTTACAATGTACCAGATATCACTAATTAAATTATAATAATGTTAGGCAAATTAAACAGCACTTACTTTCTCTTCTGCAGAGCACATGTTGCATGCAAAATAGAAATTGCGTGTTTATAACCTCGATACTGCCCATGAACCGAATGTCTCTGTAGTTTATGTTTAACTCAAGTTGCAACGTTTACCGCGTAAAGTTAACTTGACGGCACGACCTTTAAACGCGCGTTTTCGATACTGCCCTATAAATTCTCATTCCTGATTGGTTGCAGTAGTTATGCCGCCTTCCGCATACCGCGTCAGTTACGGATCCACCTTTATAACAGCAAAATTCCTATCGCAGGGAAGATAGGAGTGTCTTTGCATAGGAAAGTAGCGGTCACTGAGAGTAGCAATCGCATAAGTGGGTGATTTTTGTTTTGGCCCCAGCAATTGTCACTATAAAAGTGGAGATCTGTGATATCTGACATATCATAATCCTTTATCTAATAGACGTGTCTGTCTGGGACGCAGTTTTGTCTGTCTGGGACGCCGTTTTGTCGGTCCGGGACGCTGTTTCAGCAGCCAAACCGTAAGAGATAGAGAAAAAAGTTATTAAAGTTATATGTTTGGAATGGTCATGTCAGGTCAGGAACCGAATTTCAGTCACGTGACACTTCCGGTTTTCGAGAAATCGCAAAAAAGGCCGTTTTTCAAATATAACGCGTATTAAATAAAAACTGTTTCAGCAGCCAAACGGAGCTGCGACCCTCTGCGCCTTAAAACGTCGATCGGTTAGGCAACCACTTTGACACCTTCCAGGTCTGGGTACAGTTTTTATTTAATACGCGTTCTATTTGAAAAACGGTCTTTTTTGTTTTTTTAAATGAGACATTTGTCTCACTGGACTGCTAGTTTGCAATATAATCCAACAAAAAGGAGCAGACTTCGTTTGGTGTCTTTTTAACCGTGCCTTCAAGATAAACATATAACTTTGCAGTATTTTCTTTAATATTATGAATACAAAATACACTCGTAGTTAATTCATTATAATAGAATACTTCGCCGACGAGAGTTACTAGTAACTGTATGTTCTGCATAAAGTCAAAACACAACGCTAGAATATGCTTTTCGTCTTTTCCTTGTGAGTCGGCCTAAAGAGCAGAGTAAAATTTCTTACTCCTTCGTTTGTGGACTGCCAATTCACCTACTGCAGTTGTCCTTAAGTGCGCTTAACTGCGAATTTTTTATCTTAATATTTAGCACCTCGCATGTAGAACAATTATAAGGTGACCAACTCTTCTAAAATACAAACCAGAACGCCAAAAACAAATCAACATTTTTTTATATTGTGTTTACGTTTTTTCATATTAATAATAGGTACATATTACAATTTAAGATTTTTTAAAACTATATTTTTCTTGCGAGTGAAAAACCCATTACGATATAAAAATTAACAAATTAAAATTATAGTTTATAAAAAATCTAACATTTTAGACAAGGTCAAAACAACTACTATTAATAAAACATGATAAAAAATGATATATGAAACAATACTAAATATTAGCTTTTCCCATAAAGAATCTTCCAGTGGTCCTAACAACTAAGTCACACATCTTCCCAGGCTTGTTTAGTGCTAGGTCATCAGTCTCATACCAGTTTGTGGTGCCCATCTCCAGAGTACTTCTTTGTCCTTTAAAACGTCTATTAGCTGTCCCAATCTAGTGGATAGTGAATTGATGACCTGTTGGAGTGTCTTGCTTCCTGCCTGTTGGATAGATCTCTTATCCATATGTTGGAAGAAGTCATTACTGAAGCTTACTAATCTGTTACCACTGAAGCATGGTATGGAAGAAACTTGCGTATAAACATTGGTAAGCAAGGAGGATTGATTAGCTGCACTCAGCTTAGAGTAATATCTTAAATGAGGTAAGGTGAAATCTACTGACTTTCCACTGCTAGTTGCTTTCCTAAATTTGTCTCCTATTTCTTCCCTAGTAAACCATCTAGCTGTCTCAGTTATTTGGCATAATATTCCTAAATCTTCCTTAAAAGTCCCAAAGATCCCATGGAATGTAATTTGTGCTGCCTGCTCATCACTGAAAGATCCTTCCATAGTCCATGCTACCTTCTCTGCCATCTTGTAGGTGTAGAATCCTCCCAATCCTGATACATTGAAGGATTTCAGGAATTCGTCCTTGTTAGCCTCTGTTTGATAAATAAATCTGAACATGTTCAGTGGGAAATTCATCCTAGTAGCTTGCCTTGTTACAATTAGTGATATGTCAGCTATAAGTGCAATCATCGGAGCAAGGTCAGCAGCTCTCTGAGTATGTTTAGTAATCTCTATCACATCATCAATGGAACTTATGAACGAAAATGCTCTCTTAACTGCAGCTTCCCACTTCTTCCTATAGGCTCCATTTGACTTTATCATGCTTAATAATATAGTTAAAGGCCCCATACTTTGTACCATAGAGGATCTTACCTCAGGTGGAAAAGTTATACCTTCTAACATTGTATGGTGAGGCCCAGTAATGCCATATTTCTCTAGAGGAACAGATTTAGACCCTCCTGCTGTCTTGTTTATGGGCATGGTGCTATGACCAACTCTTAATTCTTGGATCCTCAGGGCAAAAGCGCGGAAGAAATCCAGATAGGGTGCAATTGTTCCATACCAATTATCTTTGTCAGTCATAGAATACATTTTATATTCTAAGTCATTTGCCTTGCATGATTCCTCCCATATCTTTTTAGCTGCTTCCAAAGTAATTGGATAATCTTGACCCTTAGATGTAATTTTGGGACTAGAAGCTTCTGCTTTCCTAGCTGCATTGCTTGTGGTATTTTTTGTACCCTGACGCAGGACATTATGGACAGTAAAAATAATACTAGTGATTTGAGAAGCTATATTTACATTTCTATAAGCTACATCTCTTTGCTTCTCATCCGGGAAAAAAGCTGTCATGAAGCCCTCATACCCTCCAATTATTGCCTTTAAACATTTGACTTTCTTGTCAGGGTCAAGTTCGATTTTGGGGCGTTTTGCACTTATTATTGTTAAATTAGTATCAGGGTCCACCAGAACAGCACTTATTTTTCTTTTTAAACCACTACCACTTGGAACGGGAGAAACTTGCATTTGTGATCCTGTTGCCATAATTATTATTTGAATGTATTAACCAAGATTAATTTAATAAAAAGAGGATCGGTTTTTACTCTTTTCTATTTGTCTCAGAGAAGCACACAAGATTCGACTAAAATCTCAAGATTGTTCCAAGGAACATCATGATTACTGAAATGATCGAATATTTCGACCCACTTTGATTCCAGTGGTGGAAACCTTTTTTTCAACAGGGTTGCACGATTGGACAATAAATCTTGCAAATTGGAAAATTAATATAATTTTATGTACTGACTTGTTAATTATTATTGTAGGAATGTAGGTATAAAAACAGAAAAAACCAGAACAGCCTTAAAAAACCAGAATTTTTACTGCTCTCGATTTACAATCAGAACTGAGTTCTCAAAAACAGTATAGTTCTGGTTAAATCAGAATGGTTGGTCACCTTAAAGAGGTGTCAATCTGGGGTCGTCCAAAGGATAACTGAAGTTTTCATTGAAGTACTTGTGATAATACTGATAGCTAGCCTTAACTATCGGATATTTTTCTGTGAATAATTGATGCATAATTTTTACGTTCAATTTTCCATCCAGATAGTTCAATTGGCGGCCGAAATGGTGGCTTTCTTTAGTAGGAAATGACGAAATATGCTCGCGTACGCACTGTCTGATTTCTTCCGAAAACGCATTACTACTAGAATTTTTACCACGCATGTCCATTGGAGACTGTCCTAACGGAGCTAAGCGTCTTATCCTTTTAACCCGTTTATCGCTCACGGCAAGCAGTGACAAAAACGCTACATAACAAACTTTTACTTTTGCATCTTTCTGTGAAATGAGATATTTAAAAGAATTTGTTTTTATTCCCATGCGTGTTTCTACTCTAGGACGACCCTGTTTTATGTCGGATGTCGTAAGTAAGGCTTGGATAAAGACATCCTGTAGATCTTTGGAGACCAAGGAGTAAAACCGTGAAAAAAAATGTTGCTTGCACTCTTCGTTTAATTTTTCAAAGCATTTCTTGCGGCATCTTTAATATCAACATTCGGATAAGCC